>LZPO01108123.1:96796-130301 GCA_001675575.1 Neotoma lepida | reverse complement strand
GTTCTAATTATCACCTATATAGTAATCAATGAGCTTATTCTACCTTCTTTCCCCACTCACATTTATGCACAGTGATGACTTCCACCTAGTCAAAATATACAGTGGATGCCCTAATCAGGGACCCTCACCACATTGTCCTTAGCTGTGCATTTGAACACACTAAGTGCTCATGGTGCAGCCTTTTGCTTTGAGTTAGAATGAGCTCACCCTCTGAGATGCTCCTCAGGGCCTTGTGAGGACGGTATGTGGTGCATTTCATGATTGTTGGTTGTTAGCTTTTTGTAGCTTCTTTTTCTTCTTTTTTAAAAAGATTTATGTGTATAATTGTTTGCCTGCATGTATGTGTGTGCACCATGTGCATGCCCAGTGTCCAAAGGTAGTCAGAAGAGGGCATCAGATACCCTAGAAGAACTAGCGTTATGAATGGTTGTGTGAGCCACAATGTGGGTTCTGGGAATCGATGCCAGGTCCTCTGAAAGAGAAATAAGGGCTCTTAACCACTGAGCCATCTCCCCAGCCCCTGTAGCTTATGTCTTTAAGGAGCATAGCAGGCTCGTTCCTGCCTCCTCCCTTCATATTCTGGTCCAGTGTCTCTCTGCATTCCTATGCAGTGTTGCTTCTGGATGCTGTCTTTTCTGTGTTACTTTTGGATAGCAGTCCAAGTCCTTTGCCCTTGTAAATTACTTGGCTCCCTTTATATCTAAATAAAAGCTTTTAAAATTTTTGTTTGTTTGATTTTTTGTTTTTCAAGACAAGGTTTCTCTGCTGTCCTGGATGTTGTCCTGGAACTCACAGTGTATACCAGGTTGGCCTCAAACTCAGAGATCCACCTGCCTCTTCCTCTCAAGTGCTGGGATTAAAGGTGTTTGCCACCACTGCCTGGCACAAGTCTAAAAGCTTTAACTAGGCCATGTTTATTTCAGCTTGTACAGTCAGGTTTTGCTTAACTCGAGGAGCATTCTCTTGTGCCATGAGTATAGCTGAGGAGAAACTCTGCCAATGGTCCATTTTAAATGTCAATAGACATGCCAGACCTTCATTTTTGTCTTCTTCTGTTTCAACATTTTTTTTAACTTTTAAGACTTACTTTATTTTTAATTGTGTGTAGTATAGTGCTCACAGGGGCCAGAAAAGGATGTCAGATCCCTGGGAGTTGGAGTTACAGGTGGTTTTAAGTCTCCAGACATGGGTGCTGGGGCCCAAACTGTGGTCTGATGGAAGAGCAGTGCCAGAGCTTGAGCCATCTCTCCAAGCCCCCATTTCAACCTTTTCTTCTTCTTAATTTCTTGTTTATGTTCTTGGCTGTTTTCCTTCTATTATTTAATGCTCACTATAAAACTTCCATTTGAGTCTGTTCTTCCTTCACTAGCCAGTAATTAACTTGACTTTCGTTTCTGAGATGATGTTACCTTTTGCTATATTTTATTTCTTCTTTTTAATTGGATTTTATTCACTTCTTCCTGCTTGCAAGTGTTCTGTTGCCAAGCTAGGCCACTAGCACCAGAGCACTTTGGATCTTATGTGAGTACTGTGCTAGAGTTTCCTCCTGTTGCTTGAGGTGGGTTCCGTGCACTGAGTTCTTTGGTGTAAATGCTTTGGTTTTTATTTTCTGGATTTTGTTTTGTTTTGTTTTTCCTTCGGTAGGTTTGCATAAATGCACATTGATTATATTTGTATGTGTGTATCAGTCAGCTCTATTTTTTAACAACAACAAAAAATTACCATAAAAATTACTTGCTTAAGACCAAAATTTCAGTGGCTTATAAGTATGTATTGCTGAGTGGATGGATCTTCAGGTGCCTTAGCTGGCTCATTCATGAAGCTACATTCAGCTGCTGGGTTGACTGGTGACAGGGCCCTGCTGGGATGGATAGCTTGGTCCCTCTGTCCCTGTAGCCTTTTGTGCTAAAGGTGGCATCCTAAGAAGGTATCAGTGGAAACTGTGAACATGTGTGAGGCCTCATCTCAGGTCTTCCAGAGTGTCAATTCCATTGTGTCCTGGCAAATGGAATCATGGTATTAGCCAAGATTCAAAGGAAGGAGAAATCAAGTCCCCAATCACATAATGAAGGGGCTTATGTAGAGAAGAAGGATTGATGCATATGTCCTAGTGAATTATTTAGTACAGAAAATTCCTGGTTCAAGGGGACATTGTGTATAAAAGATTCATCAGATACTGCATGGTATTTTTTTGAAGGATGCTAAGGAGTCNGGTCCTATGTCTCTCTCTGACATTCTTTTATCTTTGGAAAATTGAATCCACTCGTATTCAGCTTTAGTTTATTTTTTTATTGTATTACTGACTCTTCAAAAGGGGACTCACTTGCCAATCTTAGTTCCCCGTGGTGCCAGCTCAGGTCTTGCACATAGTTAAACCCTCCCTGTGTTCAGAGCTTTGAGGCATCAACAGTCATTTTCAGCACTGTCACCCTGGGGAAGGAGTTTTCTTCCTTATTGAGTTTTTATTTGGATTTATTTCTGATACAAATCTTACCTTCTATCCCAGATTGGCCATGAACTCATAGTCATCCTGCCTCAGCCTCCCTAGTGCAGGAATTGCAGGCATGTAGTACCATGCTGGCTCAATTTTAGGCAAATCTTAAAACCTTGTGTCTTAGTTCCTTTTCTATTGCTGTGATAGGACACCATGACAAAGACAACTTACAAAAGAAAGAGTCTGATTGGGCTTCTGGTTTCAGAGAGTTAGAGTCCATGATGGCAGAGTGAAGGCATAGCGACAGGTATCTNGAGCCGTAGCNGAGAGCTCACATTCTGACTCACAAGCAGGAGGCAGAGAAGGCACACTGGGAATGGTGTGAGTCTTTTGACACCTCCAAGCCCACCCTCAGTGACACACACCCTCCAACAGGGTCACACCTCCTCATCCTTCCCAAGCAGCTCTCCCAAGGGGACCAAACATTCAAACATAACAGTCTATGGGGCCATTCTCATTCAAACCATCACACCTTGCTTTCTTTATACTCTCTTCCGTGGTGACTTCCCTGGTCTCCTCACAAAGGCTGGGGCTGGGAACATAGTTATGTCTTTCCTGGAAGTTGTTATTTATTTTTCTACATTCAGGTTATTTGAGGTCTATAGTCCTTTTGTCTCCAATTTCTGCAGCTCACATAGAATAATCTGTCCTTCACTGTTTGCTGAACATTGTGTAGAGGTTCAGCTGTTGTCTTGGCCCTCTGGGCATCCATTCTTTTGATGACTAATTATGTCTGTACTCTTGCTCTCCATGTTGGACTTCTTCTAAATAATCTTTTCAGATTTTCTTACAAATCCTTTTTCCAGCTGAAACTACCATTTTAACTTAAGGTATGTTTTTGTTTTGGAGGTTTCNAGCTTACCCAGGGAGTTCAGTTCTACTTACACTGGGTTTCTTGGGGGAAATACTGCCTTAGAGAATCCTTGCCCATCTTACAAGTTTCCTCGTGGCTCNCGGGTCTCATTTTGGCTCACTGCTTCTTCTTGAAAATGTTTCCACCTCCTTTACCCTCTCACCCCACCTCTCTCGGTACTTTTTCTGTAAACTTTCTTTAATGCTTCCAAAAGTGTGACAGTCACTTCTCAGGCCCAGGACTCACTCCCAGGGGCCATTTCCCATTGGAACCATCTTCATTGTCACTGGGCTGTCACTAGCCTGATCAGAAAGAAACATTAAAAAGAGCAGAAGGGATTGGCGAGCAGTGCAGAAACATGAGAAATAAGTTGTAGATAGAGTGAGCACTTATGTAACTTTTATCCGTGACACACACGAGGCAACCCAGGGTAAGGCCTGAGTCGGAATCATTTGTACCACATGGGACTGCCTCTGAGGGCACAGCTGCCAGGCTTATTTGATTGAGCACATTGTGATCTGATCTGCTACCAACAGAGACTTCTTTAATACATTCATTTGTTGTTTCAGCNGATGAGGCTGATGACAAGCTCAAAAGCCTGTCATCTATTTATAGCTTGATTGTGGCGTATGTGGTTCCAGCTCACAGNGCAAGACGTTTTTTGGGCCCTCTGAGTCCTCTCCCCAGCTCCCCAGAGCCTGTTCTGCGGATTTTAGCCATTTTGCTGAGCAATCTCTAAGCTGCCAGTTCCTGATGCAAAGACTTTTTAAGTACCCATCCTCTCATTTTCCCACAAGGCTGACTCATACTTGTCTTCTGCCCTTGACTTCCACGTTTCTCTTTTATTGACATAATTTGCCATTTGATAGGTATGCCTGTAACCTAAGCCTGCCTGTATCCCTCAGAACAGGATGGTTATTATTCTGCTTGGACAGAGAGAAACTGGAATGACTAGGGCCAGCTCACAGCTGGAAGTAGCACCATGAGGGACATACAGACCTCTTATAGGATGGCTCCGATAGTTAGAGTCATTGACTCACCACATGGGAAAACTAGACAAATGCCTTGGATGGGAGATATGGTGTGGGGAGTTACATTTAGTTTTGCTTATTTCGTGTGTGCGTGTGCATGTACCTGCATGCGCGTAGATCTGGTTTGGGGCGGGGGTATTTAGTAGAAATGTTTTCCCTGTAGGCCTTTGGGCTGATTCTGAGGGTTAGCAGGACATCCTTTTTGTGAGCAGGACCTGGATGCCACATGCCTGTAACTTAGTTCTCTAGAGAAGTTGGGGTGTGAGGCCATCTGGGGCTACATAATAACCTGTCCAAACAAACACCTTTTCAATGGCCTAGGGGAGAGAACAGGAAATAATCCTGAAAAATTTAAATGTCAGAGAAAAGATCTCCNAAAGGGTACAGCAGAGTGGCTGAAAATGTGGAATCATGAAGTGTTTCTTGGATATGGCACCAGACTAACGCTGCTTCCTACCTGAGTGGTCCCATGACAGAGATGGACATATACAGAGCTGTTTGCCCACTTGTCCTGAGTCTGCAGCAGTGGCCACCTCGTTAGCCAATGTCCCTTCAGTCTTTAAGTCTGAAAGACAAGGAGCAGGAGGTCAGTGGGGACCTGGTTTTTCAGGAAGCCAAATGGCTCCATCCCTGAGAAGAAACACTCCACCTTCTGAAAGACAAGACGATGGTTGCCAGTGGTAGAGACAGATGTGGCTTTTCAGTGAGTTCTCTGCAATGGTTTTATCAGGNCCTGGAACAACCTACATTAATTTGGTGGCTTCATAACTAAGCAGACAGAATGTCTCTTAACCCCATCTCTGTGTCCCCAGTTGCCCGATATGGTCTTCTGCAGAGTTCATAACGTGTTAGGCGTATCTTATCTGTCCCCTCCTTTGCCCTCTCAGCATCCTGGGAGAAATGTACAGCTCCCTTTTGCAGAANGATTAGGGAATATGTGAAGGATAAGAGAGATCTGGGCCCAGATTACACATCTCTATTTAAAAATAAGATCTCTTGTTCCCCCAATTCATTAATAAGACATTTCAGCACCCCTCAGCCCCTGCTCTGAAAAGAAATAGATGCCTATTGGGAAAATTAGAAAACCACAGAAGGGAAGGAGGGAGGTACAGAGAGGAGGAAGGGAAACGTTAATGCTGTGGTGAGATCATCCCATGGTTCTCCATTACTGTTTTGATTGAACATTTTAAAATGCAATGTCTTAGTGAAGCATTAGCAGAGGGCCTTTGGTATGGGAGCATTTCCTGGTGTGACTTGAGCACATGGGTCTGTTATGAAGATCAGGGTTAAAAACCTTACCGTGAAAATAAGTTAGAGATGCAAACTGTAAGTGATATCGCTTTCCCAACAGTTTCTCAGGTGATGGAGGAAGACCATTCCAAACAGTGTTCTAGAATACACGGGGTAAAAANGGACAGCTGTGCCCTCTCTCACCACACTCCTGATTCTGCCCCCTGGAGCTTAGGAATCCTTTACTATCCTTCTAGAACCATTGTCCAAAAGGGGTGAAGGTTTAAGTTTGAAAAGGGAGAACACAAAAATAACTTGGTGAAATGGGTCGTTGCTTTAAAGGGTGGCCTGAGGTGAAGAGGGTTCTCCAGCGTGAACGCCACAGAGCTCAAGATGGTGACCTGAAAGAGTCTGACAGCACGAAGCACCTTGTCTTCTGTAGGCTTGCTTTCCTGATGCTTTATCTCCTGGGACCCGTGCTACTTGTGGTTGTCACCATGGACAGCCTCTTCTGACTCCTGCGAGCTCGGTGGCCTGTTCAGTCGTGGTCCCTCAAGCTTTGCCCAGGAAGTGTGTGAGGGCACAGTGTGAGGGACAGGTGGCTCAGTGTCCACCACAGTCTCTGTATTTCAGAGCACCCAGGCCTTGCCCTGGCTCAGTGGTTCATTGGTTTTGGGTATCTGGGGGCCATGCTCTTTAATCAGTTCTGTGTGGGTTAACCATAGTCAGCATCTGAAAGTGCTAACATTCAGTCAGGAAGCTCTAACAAATAATTGTTCCTGGGGTGGGGAATCCCATGCCCAGCTCAAAACAAAACAAAAATTTGGAAAGAAAAACACCACAATATAGTGTGAATAAAGTACCAATTAGAGAAAAACAGACTGGGGAATATCAATGGCAGACAGGCATGGTGGTGTATGTTTTTAGTCCCAGCACTCAGGGGGCAGAGGCAGGCAGAACTAAGAGTTTGAGGCCAGCCTGGTCTATGGAGTTCCAGGGTTACATAGTGAGACCCCTGTCTCTTATACACATCTAGATGTGTATAAGAGACAGACCTTCCTTGATGTGTGTTTTTTCAGTTTTCTAAGTCTTTATGGGTCTTCCCCATCCCCTGAGCTTTTTCTCCTCTCTCTAAGGGAGGAGGGAAGGAAGGTATGTGTGCAGGAGTCCTGGAGTCTGCTGAGTAAGCCTGGTTACTAAAGGGAAGGAGGAGAGAAGAGGGGTAGGGGTGGGGTGAGAAGAGGCCTGGAGAGGCGGCATTGCCTTTCCTTGAATATTCAGGGACCCGTAGACCTGGTGACCTCCTCCAGCAAATGAGGCCAGAAAAACTATCAGAGATACCATCACAACATGCAAGTGAGGGAGTGGGGGTTTGTCCCCAGGATCTGAAGGCAGCATATGAGTCTTCTAGTCTCTGACATTAGGAAGTCAGCCGTGCTGTTGCCTCTNCCTCCTGAGTGCTGGGATGACAGGCATGCATCGCTTGTTCCTAGTCTTTATTCATAAGTGAGCACTTTGTTCTCCATAATATGAGAGGAGAATTGGGCTGAGTATATTTAATAGACTTGTTTTTCCAAAGTTCGATCACCAATATTGGCACTGTTTTCCGGGGAAGAATAATTGGATTCATTCTGGCAAATATTCAAATGTGTGGCACAAAGAGAGCTGCTCAAAAGCCACAGAAGTAGGGGTTCACCTGCTCTGTGCTGTGTCAGGATATGTTCAAGGAGCCTGTGGCAGCCATGGCACCCACTCTCTGGTGGGTTGCAGCTAGATAGGCTGCACAAGCNGTATAGAGTGAACCCATCTTGCCCCTGAGCTTTCTCACTCATGTCTGGTTTAGATCAGACCTATAAAGTGCTAGCTCCTGCCCTTCCTCACTGGTGACAAATTCAGAAGGTCCTGAATCTGCCCCATTCCCCCAACATGCAACCACAGCAGTTTTGGGTGCTAAATTATTCAGAACTAGCCTTGGCTGAAATGTATCTGCCTTNNCTATCTCTGCATATTCAGAGAAAAAAATCAGAAAGCAGTGAGGGAAAGATGTGGATGTACACAGACACCACTGAGCTGAAGTAATTTTAGCCCCATGAACACCATGGAGCTGACTGCAAACCAACTTTGCAATGTCTATTTCACAAAATACCTTTAAATTTTGCCCATGTAAGAAATTCTCACCTCTGAGGAGTCCATTTGCCAAGATGGAGATGTTCCTGCTCATCTCACTTCCAGGACCTTTGGTGAGGCTGAGAGGAGGAAGGAGAAGGACTGCGCGTGCATGTTTGTGTGTGTGTGTGTGTGTGTGTGTGTGTGTGTGTGTGTGTGTGTGTGTGTGTGTGTGTGTACAAACACATGCCTTTCTGTATTTAGTAAGTTCTTGCATGTTGCTTGGATTCTAACGGCTCCCTCAGGGGAGGGAGTAAGACGGTGTGGCGTCAACAGCACAGACACCAGCAGTCTATTGAAGGCAAATAATGAATGCATTTATTAATAACAGAGATGGCCTTATGTACCCTCCTCCTAACACCCAGTCTGTGTGGTCATCCCTCATTGGCTGGGCANGATCAGGACCTCTGACAGTGACCAGGAACTCTGACAGCTCCTGTTGCTAGGCCCTCAGGCAGACTCCAGGTTGNCTCATAAGGAGTACNTTATGTGTATGCCTTGGCAACCNGTCTGAGCCAATNTCCTCGACCCTATGGGCCTGTCCTACTACACTTGCATAGGGTGCTCTGAGGTTTTTTCCACTCTCTTTTTCTCAAATGATAAGAATTCCTGTGGCCTTAATCAAGCTGCAGTCCAGATGCTGGAGGGAGGAAAGAGACACATTGATTGTAACTGACAGCGTCAGGNTCCATCAACAAAGAGAAAGCAAAGACTGCTGGGTGCTCTTCTGAGTGCTGAGGCCCAGCCCCTAAAGCTTCAGGGCTTGGGTCTGCTCTTGGGGCCAGCTGAAGAGGTGCAGGGACCTGCTGTGGACCCACTCTGTGCCAGGCTTTGTCGTCTGGCATCACCCTGCCCCATTCCTCTTCACTTAAATAATGTATGCATAATTTCATTGTAAAACACCCCAGCCCTTTATTAGGTCTCATGTGCATTTTCCCAGCTGCAGTGGGCTGAGCTGCTGTAGCTTAGAGAATCTGCCCTGCGACCAGTCCTTTCATCTTCGGCTAGCATCTGCACACTCAGTAGACCCCTCATTTCAAAGAACTCTAGACTCAAAAGTTTGACTTAACACAAGATTTAGCTTTTGAATACTGCATATTTCTTTCTTTTTTAACATAATTTTTAAAGTTGATTCTTTGGGAATTTCACATCACGCCTCCCCCCGAATCCCACTCATTTCCCAGTCTTTCCATGTCCACCCTTGTAGCCTCCCCTGCAAAAGAAAAAAGTATTCGTGTGTGCCTACGTGTATGTATGTTCACCATGTGCATCCAGGGCATTGGATCCCTGGAACTGGAGTAGCATATAGTTGTGAATCATGTGGGTGCTGGCAATTGAACCCAGGTCCTCTGCAAGAACTGTAAGTACTCTTAAGTGCTGAGACATCTCTCCAGCCCCAAATAACACAGTTTCAAAATGACTGATTTTAAGGATGGCTCCTGCCTGCAAGGACACCAGGCAAGGTGCTGTACTCTCCATGTGGTTAAAATCTCCACCTAGCCCAGGACAGAGCCCACCACAGTTCTGTCAGTGCCCTTGGCACCTCTAGTTTAAGCTGGATTAACCTGTGCATGTGGTTACCCTGCTGGTATCTAGCTAGGAGAGTGAAGAAGAGACATTCTCAGAACTGAGACTCCTGTATCCCAACTTCACAGCTTACAGTCTGTCCTTCCAGAAGGATCCTGCTCACCTCNGCTTCCAGCACTGAGTTTGAATATGTGCACTAGGCTCTTAACTCAAGTAGGTGTGAAACTGTGCGTACACCAGTAGTACTCCAGCAGCTTTTAATGGCAGATAGAAAATGAAGCTGTGTCCCTATAGCTGTTGGTTCTGCGTCCTATAATGGATTCAATTAACTACAGATGGAAAANAGACAAAAACAGTTTGTGTCTGTGCTGAACACACACAGACTTCGTTTTCTTGTCATTATTTCCTAAACAATGCCATCTTATGATTATTTTTATGACATTTGCATTGTATTGGGTATCACAAGCTACTTGGAATGATGCAAGGGGTCTAACATTTTGACATTGCACTATGACATTGTCATCTACAAAAATGTTGGACCACCTTTACAAATATCTTGGGACACATGTGGCCTATGGGCCAGAGGTTGGGCACATCTGAAAATTATTCTTGAGGAAGCATATGGTGTCTACGCAAATACGACACAATTTTATACCAGGGGTTTGAGTGCCTGTGGATCTTGGTCTCTGCAGGTCTCATTCAGGAACCAGTTTTCTGGAGAGAGAAGGGCTCACACTTTATAGATGCATGCTGTAGGAACCCACCATGACAGGACATGGGCCCAACCAGTCTCTCTCTGATGCAGAGCAGGACGACAGTGACAACGTATATAATNGTAGCAGGTCTTCCTACTACATATCCTGTACATTTCCCTGCTCTGCGCATCCTCTTCTGCCATTGACTTGGTAGCAGACACTGGCTGAGGTAGTGCAGGACTCAACCTGTATAAAAGCGGCATACGTGTTCAAAGCTTCCTTGCTCCAAGGTAAAAGTTAGCCCTGATGTGCAAAGGCTCCCACCATCACTGAAAGACCAGACCTTGACATCCAGGGTTCCTTGGGGTCCTTCCTNGCTAGGCTGAGTCTCAAAGCAGTATCCCTGCTGTTTCAGCCATCTTTCCTCTAAGTGGCAGGTCTGAGGTTTGAGATCCACATTTTTTCCTCCCTGTCAGTCTAAGGTACTCTGAGCGACTGGAGCCCTTGGGTAGTGATCATCCTGAGGCAGGCTAAACATTTGCATCTGTCAAAAGCTTGTCATTCACTGCAGTGTGACTTGACCCGGAGACGCTGTGTTGAGTGAAATAACTGAAACACAGAGAAGACAAATGTGGATTGTCCTACTCACATGAGGATGCCAAATAATGACCTAATCTCCAGAGTATAAGANAGTGACTNCTGGTCTGGGGAGGCTGGGAGGAGAACAGGGAGAGAGTATGGCTACTGGGGACAGGGTGGAGAGGTAGGGGGGCTCTTTCCCAGTACTCTAGACCACATTTATGGTTAGCAGTATTTGGTTGTGCATTTCAAAATAAGTAGAAGAGAAGGTTTCCCGTGTCAATGAAGACTGTAAATCTCTGTGGTGCCGACTGTACAAATTTCTCTGATCTGACATCACACCTTCTCATGTTATTCGTCACACTGTGTGCTGTGAATACACATAATGACTGTGTGCTGCCGGAAATACAAAATGTGAAAACTACAGAAGAAAAAGTCATATTCTTTCCTGTGTCCACAGAGATTGAGGTAGTGATAAGGGTGGGGTTGGAGGGCCGTGCCCCAGGAGCCCACCCTCTCCCTAAGCTGTTCAGGGGTGATTTACATGGTCTGCAATGTTGCAACCTTAGTTCTGAAATGAGCCTGGGTTCATGTCAGTAGGCGATGAGATACAAGGATCTTAATTGAGTTATTGTTTTTAAATTTTCTATTTATATGTATNATGTATATGTGGGTGTGAGTGTGCCATGGCACAGATGTGGAGGCCAGAGGGTAACACTGTGGAGTTGGTTCTCACCTTCTACCTTTATGTGGCCAACACTAGATACTTTATACAATGTGGATCTATCATTTTGTAACTATTGACTTTCAGAGTTTGAAGGGACCCACTCACAGCATTTTTACTGTGGAAAAACAAGGCCAAAATTCAGGTAGTGACTTGGCCAAGAAGCCACATTCTTTATTTCACAGGTTCTTGGTGACAGTTCCATAAACAATCTACTTAATGATGGGGAAGCAAACCAGTAAAAGGCTGAGGGAAACAGATGAGCAGAGAAGGAGAGTCTTATGTATCCATCACTTTCCAAATCCCTCTGAAAATGGAAGATCATCTTCCTCTAGTGATACAGATTGGCCTAGAAAGAAATACACAATGAAAATACAAAAACTGGCCTGTAAAATTTGTTTTGTTCTACATTGTAAGTAGCTTAAGTCATGCAGTTTGATTTTTCAGAAATAATATGTGTAGGCATGGTGGTACATGCCTATAATCATAGGACTCAGGAGGCTGAGGCAAGATTGGGAGTTTGAGGCCAACCTGAGCCACATCGTGAGTTCAAGACTAACTAACTTGGGATACATAGCAAGAATGCATATTTTTAAAAGCATTTAAAATCCTTATACATTTCTGTGACATTTCTAATGCCAATATTTAAAAAATTAAAGAAGAAATATTTTAAAATAAAATTTAAAAAACCCCAGAAGACTGCCATTTGACATCGAGCCCTGAGCTTGCATGAAAAGCAACAGATTGAGGAAATGTTTGATGAGCTGTGTCATTCCTGAAGTGAGGAGGCAGTTGCTATTTTGGCTTCAGATTTACTATGTAGTTCAACACAGCCTTGAACCNGTGATCCTTCTGCCTCTGCCTCCCAAGCACTGGGTTTACAGGTCTGCACCATCACACCAGATTATGTGGTGTTGGGGATGGAATTCAGGGCCTTGTGCATGATAGGCCTGCACTGGCAAGCTGAGCTACATCCCAGGCCTGGAAGCAGTTACTTTAGTCAAGGAACATGAGATAAATGNAGACAGTGAGGGAGATTTCTCAGAGCCATGTTAAGCTATGGTCTTAATTTCTCTCCTCNTGAGCTTCACACACTGGGAAACAGGAATTCCCAAATACACATGTAGGTGCAAGGTTACAGGGCTTTGTTTTTTGAAGCATGATAGGACAAGCATGGTACATTTCACAACTCTTATCTAGAGTCAGGCTAATCACCCCATACATATGATTCAGGGTTTCAGGGTTCTAGAAATGAGGTTCCAAACTGGACTACTAGCTGGTGCTCATGCGCATGTGTTATCTTTAGTTCTAAACATTGAGAAATGGCTTGAGAAGCACTGGGTGGCTTCCCTTTTATGTTGACACACTTGTGTGCNCACACGTTCTTTATAATGGCATNCTCCAGGTGAGTTTGATGAAGGGCAAGGAGTGCAGAGAGGATGAAGGAACTTGCATCAGTCTGGACCATTCTGCTGATGAGTGATACAGTAATTTGTATTTCCTGGTTGTGGCTTGGGGACATTTACTTCCCACTCCCATCAATCTCCATTCTCCTTCCAGAAGTCTATACCCTAAGTGACAGCAGCCCCGGGGGTAAGCTTTTCCATCCCTAAGTCTTTCCCATACACACATTCTAGAGCTGTAGACACTCTGAAGTAACTGGAACTTACTGCCCTGTAAAGCCTAGTAAGGGCCCCAGAAGGGCTGATTACCCAGGACAAGTCACAGTGTTAGAAACTCAGTCCTCTGCCAGCACAGAGTGACCACAGAGTCTCCAGGAAGCCCTCAATTCACATCCTCATAAAATGGAACATCTCTACCCTCTGGTGTATTGCTCTGCCTCTGAGTCACAGCCTCAGACCTCTGGTGGGTCATGCTTGGGTCACGTGATCACCTCCAGATGAAGTGTTGGGGAGGTAGGCCTGCGCTGTTGCACTGTGGTTGGACTTTGAAGCCCATCAATAGTGAAGAGACAGCGATCCATAGCTCCTGTTGCCTTGTCAACACCTGAGAGTGGCTGTGACAGAAAGCACAGGTGCCTGATTGAAGCCTTCTGTGCTGCTGACACAAAATANGGCTTTTATTTTGTGCTCTTGACTGTTGAGAATTAATGTTTGAACTTGTCAGTTCTCCATTGCAAGTCTGCTTTGGGCTAGCTCGAATCCTGTTTACAGCCTGTTTGATGTTGTGGGCAAACTATTCAACTTCTCTGACCCAGAATTCCCTCATCTATAAAACAGATGCAGGTACACTTAGCTCTTTGCATTGTTTTGAAACTTAACGGAGAAAGTGCTAGCAATTCATTTATCCTGTTACTTGATCTGGAGNAGGCACTCTGTCATNACTATTGTAAAACCAGATCATCTGCAGAAGACTTGCTAACATCATNCAACTGCTGTGTTAGCTGTGGAGGTTTCCATGATCCTTGATTGGGTTGTGTCTGCCAAAGAGACTCCATGTCTCTCTCTCTGGCTGGTTGCTTTCATGGTTCTGGGAATCAAATGTAGAGTCACTCACATGCCAGGCAAGTGTTCTACTATGGAGCCACAGCCTCTGTCCACCCCTTTCTTTTATCTAGACATCCGTCTATACCCCATTTCACTCCATACCTGCACTACTACATTTTCTGTTGATAATATCACAATACCATAAATTTGGCAGATTATGAAGAGGAGGGATTGTGGCTTTCCATTCTACTCCAAGGTTGATTGGCTGCATTTGGTGGTGACTTTCTTGTTGGCAAAATCCTGGGGTGGTGCAGACCATTAGCTGGCAAGAGACAGGGAGGTGTGCCTGTGTCTTCCTTTTTCTCTTCCCCCTTACAGATCTAGCAGCGTCCCATCATGGGGCTCCATCCTGATGATCTTGTTGGATACTGAGTTCCTTCTCAAGGCTCTTCCACTGAAGACCATGGTTGGATTGAGGTCTTACCTCTTCACCCTCACAATGAGGAAAACTTGTATTCTAACCACAGTAGCAACCAGTGCTGTGATTCCTTCATTATTCATCCCAGACACAAGTTCAGCCTTGGATGGAAGCAGCGGCTTTTAGGGTATCCCATATCTCATCTGAGATATGTCTGTATCCCCAGTAATTAGGAGGATAAAAATCAAGACTTTGTCTGAAAACAACAAAAAGATGACTTTTTCCTATTGTATTTTTAAAATTGTAAAACTAGCCTGTGAGATGGCCAAGCCTGATGAATTAAGTTCTACCCCTTGAACTCATTTGCTAGTGGGAGAGAACTGAATCCTGCAAATTGTCCTCTGACCTCCTGAGTGCTGTGGCATGTATATGTCCTCACCAAATAAATGAAATAAAAGGAAATTTAAAAAATGTAAAGTATAAAGAAGGATCAAGAAGTTTAATACTCTTTTCTCTAATAGTGGACATAGATATATAATACAAAGTCATATATTGATGGTGACAAGTATTTACATAGTTTACATATGTGTATTGAAAATGGATAAACAAATATTTGTTCATTGTATATATTCACATCTCCACCGCCCCTTTTTGGAGACAAGATCTTGCTCTATACAGCCTAGGCTGGTCTCTAACTCACGATCACCCTGTCTCTGCCTTCCGAGTACTGGGACTACAAGTTTGGGCCCCATGACATGCATTTATCCTTTCTTCATTAAAGATTATGTTACAGGGGCTGGGGAAATGGCTCAGTGATTCAGATCAATTATTGCTCTTCCAGAGGACTTGGGCTTAATTCCTAGCATCCACATGGTAACTCACAACCAGTCATCTCTCCACTTTCAGGTGATCTGACAACCTCTTCTGACCTCTGCCGGCACCAGGCACTTACATGGTTGTGAGAGCCCACAGAGNCTATCTGGTGAGAACTTACTCGGGGTCAGAGAATCTGGGCTTGCTTTACCAATCAGGGGGGCTGCATAACGAGATGATTTGGTCACAGGTGTGTTTACCAGGTGTTTGGAAGGGTCTACACTTGGTGTAGACCTAGCCTAGCTGTACGGTGTGCTTTGATCTAGCAAGGGGGAGGTCTTTTGCCTCTCCCCTAGGCGTATTATAAAAAGCCCTTTTCAATAAAGGACAAAGCTGTTGGGTATTGATCCAGGCCCTCCCAAAGCTATCTTGTGTTTCTGTCTTTCTTCTCGTCATCTAGGTGTCTCTTTCTATCTTATATTTCCTAATTCCTCTCTCCTCCACCTAAGAACACTTCAAAAGGTGGGAGTGGGCTCCCACACATGGTACACATACATACATGCAGGCAAAANATTCATATACATATAATAAACTAAAGATTTAAAAAATNTATTATCAAATATATTAAAATATATATTATAACCTTTTTAATTTTTATAATACTTTTTAATTTCTCAAATAGTCTTAAAACATTTGTATTTAAAGACAATCAAGGTTCTCTTTACACACTGCTGGTGGGAATGATGGAGGTACTGTAGAAAATCAGCATGGAGGTTCCTTAGAAAACTGAAAATAAAGCAATCATGTAATACAACTATGCTACTCTTGGGTCTATATCCGAAAGATTCTGATTTTACACACCAGAGACACTTGAACATCCATGTTCATTGCTCTAGTATTTGTAACAGCCAGAAAATGGAACAGCTTAGATGTCTATCAACAGGTGAATGGTAGGGGAAAATTGATACACACACACACACATACAGACACACACCCTCATATATTTATGTATATATATATGAAGTATATATAAATGAAATTTTATTCATCTATGAAAATGAAATAATGACATCTACAGGCAAATGTATGCAACAGGAAATCATTATGTTAAGCAAAATTAGCCAAACCAAGAAAAACAAATATGACGTTTCCTCTCATATGCTGAATCTAGGTTTAAATTGGTGTGTGTGTGTGTGTGTATGTGTGTGTGTATAGGTTGTGAATGTAAAAAAAAAATCAACCATGAGAGGGGAAGACAGCATCTTGAAGGAGAGAATGGGTAAGATAATACAATAGAATGCAATTGGCATGGTGACACATCCTTGATTCCAGCACTTGGGAGGCAGAGGCAGATGGATCTCTGTCAGTTGGAGGCCAGCCTGGTCTGTTTGTCAAGTTCCATGCCAGTCAAGGCTACACAGTGAGATTCTGTCTCAGAATAAAAAGCAATCTGCATTAAAGAAGGATTATCTAGGGATAGGGTGTGGGGGGTTTGAGAATGACAGTGGGGGAAAGGGATGAAGTGAACAATATGTGTGTGTGTGTGTGTGTGTGTGTGTGTGTGTGTGTGTTTGAAAATGCCACAGTGAAACTTCTCCTTCCATTGCATATCAATTTTAAACATTAAAAATAATTCAGGTTTATTTTTTATTTTTTTGTACATCTTCTTATTCACTGGTCTTGTTCTTCAAAAATTTTCCTGTTAAAAATAACATGAATACTCTAGCATTTAAAATGTTATCTCTTCTATTCTTATTTTAAAGGTCAAGAAAGTTTGCAGTGAACTNTGAACCTCTTGATTATACAATCTGATAGTCCTAACATATGCACCCAGTATCTACCCTTTGTTGACAAATTTCCACGACCTCCAAAGTTCCCTTGAGTCCCTTCCTCTCCTGGTGAACCTCCACAATTTGATCCTTATTCTTTTGAATCCAACTGCCTCAGTTTCACCCAGTCATTTTCAATGAATTTCTAGATGCATCTATGTTGTTTGCCAATTTGTTCCTTCTTGCTGAGTCACATTTCATTAACAGACGACAGTGGTGCATCCACTGGCCTGTTCATGGCTGTTTGGACTGTTTCCAGTTTGGAGCTATTATGAACAAGGTTGCTATTAATACTATTTTTTGATTATTTTTGTAGAAATACATNTTCATTTCTCTTGGGTAAGAATTTGAGGGTAGAATTTCTTAGTCATAAGAAAGGTGTATATTAATCTTGATGAGAGACCACTAGGTCTTTTTTGTTCGTTTCTTAAGTGGTTACACCAATTTACACCCATATAATCCTGGTAGCTCAGCATCATCCACAATATTTGGAATTATTCTTTAGTTTGGACCTGCTGACCATTGCAGAATAGGTTGTTATTTTAATTTTCACATTGCTGGTGACTACTGACATTTGTCACCTTTCAGGTGACTATGTGCCTTTTGCTTGTCTTCATTTGATAAGTGTGTGTTCAGGTATTTTGACCATTTTTGAAACACTTGATTTGTGGGAGTTGTTTACATATAGAAAGTCCTTTGATTTACGTGTTGTGAAAAAAATCTCTTCGCAGTCCATGGCCTGCCTCTTCTCCATCGTGTCATATCTTTTGCTGAGTAGAAGCTGTGGTTCTGATGTTAATTTTAAACGTTTACTTTTATGGCTAGCACTTTTCATGGCAGCTTTCCCCATTTTATTTCCTAGAAGATTGAAATACTCTCCCCCTTTTTTTTAGTATTTATGGTTCATTTTAAGTGTTGTGCATAAATAAAAGGTGAGAGCCTTTTCCCGAGCCTGAGCATCCAGCTGTCACAGGACTGTCTATTGAGAGGACTGTCTCCACTCTGCTGAGTTGCTTTTTAGTGTCTTTACCAAAATTACTTTGCCATATGGCTCTGGGTCTATTTCTAGACTCTCTGTTCTGTTTCAGTGAGCTATTTCTTTATTTATTGCCCACACTCTACAGTCTCCTTGCAGGGTAAATGCTTTTATCATGTTCTCTGAGAGCCTGCATGCCACGTATTCAGTGGGCTCAGTGTGGCAGACTTACACATCTTTCATNAAATTTTCTGTACATCTTAATCGTGTGGTTTTCAGTAATACTTGATTAAAATTAAATGTGTTCATTTCTAGTTCTGCTAGATTGTATTTCCCCAAATGGCTGCAGCAATGTTTCCAACTCCTATGCTCTTCCAGAATCTTGTCACTCACTGTTTCCTCCNTGCTTGTGCTGACTGGGCCTTTGTGACTGTCTGGACAACCAGGGTGTGGTAGAAATGGCAGAGAGTGCATTCCCANGCCAGGTCAGGACAGGAGACCCTGGGTCTTGAAATAGCTACTCTTGGAATCCAGTCACCTGGTTTCTACAAGCCCAGGTGGAGAGGTCCCAGCTGCAGGCCAGTAGCAAGTGTCAGAAATGAACGTGAGTGGCTGAATAGCTTAATGGATGGGAGGAACTCCTTGACTGTAGCTCTGTTTTCACTGGGAGATAGAGTCACAGCCTACTACCTATTTACTCTGTGCACAGTCTGGGACACTGCTCCCCCTCAAAATGAAAAGAAACCTTTTAGAAATGAGAATTCAGACAGGATTTAGGCCATCAAAATGCATCCATGTAATCTTTAATAAGATGTAGAAGAATGAGAGTTACATGACGTGATCTCCCTTCAAAGACCACTTGCCCAGTACTGTCAGAGTTGACTGTTAGTTGGTCTGTAAATGACAGCGAGAGAGAAGGAGGATAAAAGGAAGGAAGGAGTTAGTCTTGGACAGGAGNAAAGGGAAAGGATCAGATGGGCTACAAGCCTGTGTTGGGATTTTTGATTGAGATTTGTCTCTATCTTTCAATGTGCTGCATACATGCCCCTTTCTTTTTTAAAATGTTGCACAATGCACATAAATATTTTGAAAAGAAATGGTTCTAGGGCTGGTGGCTTAGTCAATTTCAGGGATGCTGGCTCTCCCAAGGCATCATTCCTCCCCTTTCTGCTCTAATACANGTGGAGATAAAACACACCTCCTGGACTCTCCTATTGCTCTGGACTTTGTGTCTGCCTTTCCTTTCCCTTGCTGGTGACTCTTCCATACTTCTAGCCCAGACTGCCTATGGCAAGGACAAAGGGCTTTCTGCTCAAAATCAACACAGGTTATGTGTGATTCATACTGCCGTAGGATCCCAAAGCTCATTGCTTTGTTTGGTCCTGTGTTCCTATGATTCCTTTTAGCACCTCGGTGATGGGACTGAGGTCTGGACTCTGGGGCTAGTGCCAGCCTAATCTTTCCAACTTTGTAAAAGACAGTTAGGGAAGTCAACCATGGAGATAAGTGCAACATTCCTCTATTGCCCTTGCAAACCTACATAATGCTCACACCTGTAATCCCCACACTTGGGAGGCTGAAGCAGGAGGATTATTAGCAGTTCCAAATCATCTTGGGCTACCCCAGGAGCCCCAGGCCAACCAGGGCTCCAGCACAGTAAGACTCTTTCCTCTTCTACACCACCGCCCATCACACTTCTNCAGAGCTCTTGGTCAGTTTGGTTACTGGAAGGTACCTAAAGAGGCAGGAGCAATAAACTCATTTTTTTTGCTGAGATTCTGTGAAATCAAAGGACAATTAAAAATAACCATTATCTATTTTTCATTGTTCTCATCTACTTATGGCTATATTTTTTTCCTTTTTGGGGCATAATAGTAAATATTATTTTATTTTGAAGTTTTCCTTCAAGCCCCTTTCAATATTTTGCTTATTCCTCAAGGTATTATCACAGAAAGTGTACAGAACCATTCATGGCCCATTTTTACAGCTTCNGTGCGAAGATCAGCCTGAACTTTGTAAGCACCCTCCGCANCTGGGAAACTCACTGAGAAGTCCTGCCACCTTGAGCCTCAGTTNAACATTTGAGACATTTCCCTCCTGGACCTTCCTGCTAAAGAAATAATGTTTACTCTGAGGGCCAGAGGTGTGCTTTCTTGTAGCAGGCATGGAGGTCTTTGTGTTCACAGATAGGCACTTGGGGAACCTGGAATGTTANGCACACAGGGCTGTTTCTTCAAGAGAAGGAATGTAACACCTGCCCAGAAGGCTGGATTCCCAGCCTGGAGACCTTTTGCCCTATCTCTGTGGCCAGAGACTTTTCCAGGACCAGGCCCTTCCCGGGACCCTTATCATAAANTTGTTTTTCTCAGTCAGTCTATAGAACCTATCTTTATGGACTTTACAGTAAGTTTCGATGTAGTCACGTCTGATCCTTATTTAGCTTTGTGTCTTAAGGAGATTTACATANGTTTTGTTGTGCATGCTGGACTGAGTTAACACCAGCAGTTTTCATCAAATTGTGCTGTGCCTAAAATATGCCTAAAANAAACCACTCGCNGCGGTCAGACTCCGGAAGTTTGAACCCACACTGGCTATTGAGTCNTGTAGAGCCAACNGCCTTCCTACCTCCTATGGCTCATCTCTCTGCAGCCCCCTAAGGTCTCAGAGANGCCCNCATTTTATGTAAAAGGAAAGGTAATGATTACTTCTGCAAGTGCAGGAGCAGAATCAGGTTGGCTGGTTTGTTCTTTTGCTTTAGTCTAAGGTCAAGATTTCATCAGACACAGTAAAGATTTAGCTGGCTTCTTCCTCACTACCCCCATGGAACTGTGCTTAGAGGGACTCAGTTTAAACACTGAGAGAAGGGAGAAATCAAACAAAAGCAGGTCGAATGACCTTGGGCCAGTCACCCCTTACCTCTCAATGGATTTGTTTGCATGTGGAAGGTGCACTGCATGTGTCGTGGGCGTGGATGTGTGTAGTGGGTGCCCCTTAGAGCATTCTGGAGGTCTCACGACCGTGACAAGCCGTGGAGGACAGGAGCTGCAGACCCAGCTCTTCTCTGAGTTTCAGGAGCTGCAGACCCAGCTCTTCTCTGAGTTTCANGTCCCAGCTTGGAAATTCCTGTTCTGCGCAAAGGACCCATGCAGACCCCATCCGGCTGGATGCAAAAGAAGAGAAGCTGCTAACGAAAAGGGAAGGAGTCGGAGGACCCACGGCTGCACCGCACAAGTGACAGGCAGGGAGATAAGGTAGTGAACTTGCTGAGGCCCATAGCTTCCCAGGTGCGCCCATCCCCTCCCGGAGCCCGCACCCAGCCCCGCAGCCCTGCCCGCGTCTCCCGCGCCGCCTGCCAGGACTCCGACTGGCGGCGCAGCCTCCTGCGGGCCCCCGCCCCCGCGTTGCCGGGCCAGCGAGGCCGCCGCGACGTTCGGGGCGCCGCCGCATTGGCCGCTGCGGTGCGGGAGGCGCGGTCGGCGCAGCCTCGGGGCTGCGGGCACAGACTGGGGCGACCCGCGGCGCTCGCTCAGCCCTAGGCCCGCTCGCCAATGGCCCTTGCGCTGTGGCCCTGGAGCCCAGCCCCGCTCCTTGTCGCCACCGCTGGCCTCTGGCCGCCCAGCCTGCCAGCCACGCGCGATGCTGAACGGCACGGGCCTGGACCAGGCTTTTAAGATGTCGTTGCCGCGGAGGGCGAGGATCGGCGCGTCCGTGGGTGAGCCGGGAGGGTGGGCCACTGGGGCGGGGGCGGCGCCCTTAGCTGGGAGCCACTGCTCCGCCCTTCGCTCTGTCCCCTCCCCCGGGCGCCTGGGGCTGCGGGGACTCCGGATGCCACGCCCTACTGCCCCCTGGCTGGACGCCCTTGCACCCACCCGGCCCTAAGGCCTCCTGCGGGAGCGAGGGAGCGGCAAGTGTGAGAACTCTCAGGTCCCTGGCACAGTTGTGTATGCATATGTGCGTGTGCCTGTGTGTGTGTGTGTGTGTGTGTGTGTGTGTGTGTGTGTGTGTGCACACACGCACGCGTGCGCGTGCAGGTCCGTGTGCCCCTACTCGGTGATGCGGATGCTGGAAAGGACCGGAACAGTAGTTTTCTGCTCTGTCCCCAGTCCTGGTGGGCACAGTTTGGTCACTGGGAGGACTTCTTGCCTCCCAGGCTGTCTGCTTGCAATGCTGAGTGTATTATCCTCTGCAGAGACTTAGGGGAAGCAGAAGGTCACTAAGAGTGTTTTCAACACCTGGGGCCCAAGTGCTCTGGCTTACACTAAGGACAGAGAGGCTCAGGGTTCCATTGCACGGAAGACAAGCTGCGGAGACACAGAGGCACTCATGAACACGCGCTGGCAGGGACCTGGGTGGGATTGGAAATACAGCTTCTCTAACCAGTCACTTTAGATGTTTTTGTTGTATAATGCATTTAGGGATCATGACCGGGCACCCCCAATGCTCTGTGGTTATGGCACATGATAGGTGACCTAGACGCTTAAATAATACAAAACTGAAGAGGGAACCTCCAAAATGATGCCCTGCCTTGCATTTCAGGTCTCCTTGAAAGGTGTCTGGGTAGATCTTTGATGAAGAGGGTTCAAGGTTTGGGTTTGGAGTTGAGGCTCCTTGTTCACAATTTGTAGTTTTGTCTGCTTTGACATAATAGGCGTATAAGAATAAATGACCTTTATGTTTTCACTGTTGAGCAAAGTGAGGGAGAAGTAAATCATTTTAACTAAAGTTGGGTAGTATCAGGACACATAACATTCATTTTGAGAAGAATCCTTTCCTGAAAGGGTCACTAGGCAACACATCAAGACTACAAGGTGGGGAGCCCCAGGGGCATCAGGGAGCAGTCAGAGGGACAGCCTAGGTGCCAGCAGAGGGAAGGAAGTGTGCGCTTTTCAAAGCAGTGTCATGGATGCAAGGCTTTGTGAAGAAAGAAGCACCCCGGATGGGGAAGGTTACAGAACTCTGGTTCCTTTGGGAGAAGGGAGAATGAGAGATTTAGTTTTGATCATATCACATCTGAAATGGCCGCTGGAGAGCCTGGTGGGGATGTTTAGTGGAGATTGGCTTATGACCCTGAGTTCACAGCCAGAGGCCTACATTTGAGAGCTTCCCAGGATGCCTGGATGGGTACCTCCCTGCAGGTGCACGGGCCTCCTTCCAGAAGAGCCCTGCTTTAATGTTCTGCTCGTATTAAGCTGCAGGTCTTGATTTCTGCACAAGTTCACACCATCTCGTTTTTCACTGGGTCCCCCCAAATTATGTAACTAATACCAGAGGAATCTGAAGGTGTCCTGAGCATTCCAGTATTTTCAAGTTGGAGGGGACTAGGGGCAACAGAAAGGGATTAGACAGGACACACCGAAGTCCGGTGAATCAGGAATGCCGCCAACAGCTCCAGAAAGAATCTGGGCATTGACGCTTGGCTTCATCTGTGGAGGTCACCGATGACCTTGGAAGAGCTGCTATTGTGTAACTGTGGGGAGAAATATCCATTAGAGGGGTGCAAGAGAGGATTAGAAGACAGGAGTTGAAAACAGACTGTCCATGACACCCTTCAGGGTAAATTTAGCAGAAAATGAAGGGAAAAGCAAATGGAGTGGTAGCTGTAGAAAGTAAATTCAAGGGAAGATGATTTGAAGACTGACTGCACCGTCCAACAGTGTGATAGAATGGACACTCAGTCAGGGGCCTCTCAGTGGCCTGTGGTGTGAGCATCGTAAGGACCAGGGTTCAGAGCACAGCAGTTTAGAGGAAAAGGTTTAGGAGTTTCTGAAGGTGGAGGGCTTTGGGACCTTGCTGATGACAGATGTGGGGTGCAGAAGATAAAATGTGTGACTTTGCAAGACGGTCTATTTAGAGCACATAAATCATGGATGGACAAGAGGGAGGTCGGGGTGGATACCTGGGCAAACGGCCTGACAGTCGCCTACTCCCATAAAATATTACTGATATGTGATTTTAGAAGAAGCCAGCCGCTTCTCATTTAGTGCAAACTAGCAAAGCAGGTCTGATGGCTCATAGTCCCTTCAAGACCAGGTGCCAACCAGCCAACGGTTTAGTAAAGCAGTTCCGGGATGGTTATTTCTGGTGAATGTACCTTGGACTCCCATCTTACCCTGGGTGTCCTGTTGTACCTTTGTCAGCTCCTTTCTGCAGTTTACCAAATGATGGGTAGCCAAAGACCAGTTGACTGTGGCGGGCTGTAACATGAGTTCAGCCTGGATATATACTGGCCACCTTCCATGTGCCAGACACTTCAGGGCTCTGGAGATGGAGCACTGGATGACGGGATAGGTGCTCTCTGGATAGGGCCCAAGGTCTAGGGATGAGTACAAAACACACTGTTAGTGCTCTCAACTTGTCCCTTGAGTCTACATGCACAGGCAATGCACACAGTTGAACAGGGAAGTGAAGTGTGCATGTGTGTACAGGTGTGCGGGCAGTGACAGTGGGGAATGAGGACAGAAAGGAAGGGGAAGGGTTCTCTGGGGACTACAACATTCATGTTCTCTAGGATAGAAGCTTCTTTCCTCTCATTGAGTTTCTGGATTTGGCTTCGTGAAAGATTGGCAGTAAAGAGCAGGCAGGCAGTAAGCACAGTGCCTGTGCCTTTAATTAGATTAAATACAGGACCTAGATGGCTACAAGTCCTACTGAAAATGCCCTTGCAGGTATGTTCCAACTTCTTTACCTAACCCTTTCAGCTCCCCTGACCTCTTCTTGTCAGTAATTTGGCTTTGATTTTTAAATGGGCTCCTGTGTGGACATAGTTCTCTTGATACATCTCCTGTAACTACCTGCCCTGAGTTGTAAAGGAAGGGGGGTGAGAACAGCTGAACCTACCAGAAGCTCCGATAGTAGAATGTAAGAGCCAGAAGATGGCACTGAAGTGGTTAAATCCCTTCACTTTACAGCAGACTCTTTCAGAGCTGCCGGTTAATTTCTAGCAGAACCAACTAATTTCCAAGGCCCACAGAGCTGGTGCAGTTCAGGAGCCGTTCCAATCTGAACAGGGCATGTTCATTTGCTCAGTTTAGATGCTTTCTTCTCCCTTGGTAGGAAATAAGACACAGGTCTCATCTCCCTTGCTTCTATTTTCTGCACTATCTGGTGGGTACTCTACACACAGACTTGACTCATCTCTGTCATTTTGTACTTGACCTGGAGGTCTAGATTATGTTTGGGAATTTTTGGAGACAATGTATGTTGGGAGTAAAATATCAGACTGTAGATTTAGAGAGAAATGGATTCAAACTTTGACATTGTCTTTTGCTTCCTATGGGCCATTTCTTTACTTACACTATAGAATGAGGATGTAAAGAAAGAGTTTACTCCCCAAGAGTTTGTTGTCGGTGGTGTGTGTGTGTGTGTGTGTGTGTGTGATTCGCATAGCACAGCAGTGCATATACTAATTACTGGATGCACAATCAAGTTTGACAGTGTCTCTAGTTCTTGGCTTGCCCATCATAACTCGGGGCAGACTCCTCTACCTAGATCCTCATTCCATGTGATAGCAGAAGAGGNAACATCTTAAACTGTTGTGATTTCCCCTCTAGGTCTAATGATGCTCTACCCAGGATGTGGCTGCAGAGAGGCATTTCTAGGTTTACATGATCAGAAATTCACTCACCAGCTACCCAGATCCTACACNGTTCATTCTCTAGTGTCTGAGTTGTCACTCTCCTTACACTGGCCTTCTCTAGTGTCTGACAGTTGTCACTTTCCCTACACTGTCTTGCCTTTTATGCCTGCAGGTGGCCACTATGCCCTTAATTTGATGGCTTTAGTTGTTTAATAATTAATTCACTTTTACAATGGCTGCTTTATCTGAAATCCTCATCTGATGGAGGTGCCAGCTAGACAAATGGATTACATTAAAGTTATTCTTTTAGAACCTTTGGATGAGCAGATGCTCAGACAGCTCCTCTGAAGAGGGGTCTCTCCCCTCATCCCTGGGGCTTTTCACACTTGCTAAATATAAGCCCCAGTCAATAGCACACCAAGACAAGATGTTATTTACATCCTATTAGGCCAGTGAAAGTGCTCAGGGAAAATGTTAACCACTAAGAAGGGCTAAAAATAAAAGTGAGCTCACATTCACGCCCTGGCAGTTTCTCCATATCATTGTCAAGGGCAGACACAATGCATAACCTGCCTTGTGGCATTGAGCAGCACCAAGGTGGGGACAGTTATGTCCATGTGCCTCCCAGGATAGATGTGTCTGTGAGAGTGCAGTCAGGTCTGGCTCGCACTCTTGTCCCAGCTGCTTGGAAAGGTGAGGCAGGTAGATCACCTGAGCCCCATTTGGGACAATGTGGGCAGTTAAGTGAGAACTTGTGTCAACAACCAACATAAAATAAAACAACAAACATACACATGTGATGTTGTCCATTCACAAACAGCATGGGGGAGGGCTCATTCTGCCAGCCTACTACCAAACACCTCTGTATGTCCTGGTTTTGTGCCNGTGCTCCTTGCACTGAAGGATTATCTCTCACCTGCTAGTAAAAAAAAAATATGGATATGTCATAGTGTATCCTAAAAATGTGACGTAATCTTCACTCATTTTGATTCAGAGATTTCACATTTGGACAGTAGTTCCCTGCATTTGAGTTATTGTATGTTGGGTAAGGAGCACGTGTTCATGTCTCACATTTCCAAGGAGTGTCTAAGCCTAGCTTGCTCTTCATCTCCGGAGACACCACGTCAGCCAGAGGCAGAGGGTGCCCGGAATTACTGAAAATGTTTCAAGCACATCACTGAGATGGATTGTCCAGAAAGCTGGGGCAGCAAATGACTCCTTGGAGGGAGCACTTTTGCCATACAGAATCTCACTGCAGATACCGTGTTCAAAGACATTTGCCGGTTTCAGATCTTGGCACCTTAATGGCAAGGAGCTGTTCATTCATATTCAGAGGACACAAGAGTGGCTGGTCTGCTGTTATCCAGTTAGTGAGGGATTAGGCCTGCTGCCAGCTATTTTTAGGTTCACTACATAACCATTATCCCCATTTAAGACTTTTCAATTTTCTTTTTACTTTCTTCATCCTAATGCACCGAGCATGCAAATCTTGATTTTAAAACTCCAGAATTTTTGCCTTTAAACTCCACAGTAGTGGTTACTGTCTCTCTAACAAACAATTTAAATGATAGTCCCTTCTTTAGAGTCCCAGGGGACCGGCCCAGCAGCTGGGTTTTAGCCAAGCAGTTTGCTTAGGGTTTTCTACAGAGTCATTTGTGCCATGCCCCAGCCTGTACGCTGCTGCCCCAAATGACTGTGCTGTTCTCTTCTGCTAGAACTCAACTTAAGTTTATGCACTCCGAATTCATCTTCCTTGTTACTCTTTCTAAGTGCTTGGAAATACATTTCTTTAACTCTATTTAACTCTTCCATGGTCTCATTTTCTGGTGGTAGGGTTTGGGCAGAGTTTCTCAAAGGGAACACATGAATATGGGCAGGTAAGTGGGCGGGATCTCCCAGGAAGGAAAAACTAGGCTAGATGCAAACATCGGAGATGAATGGAGACTGTCAATGAGGTACAGAGTCAGGTCGTGTCTTGGCAAATGCATAATGGCAAACATTAAATGTTTGCTTTATCGTTCTCTATCTTTATGACTGTTTGCTTTAGTGGTGGAACCAGTGGGGTGAGAGGGGAGGGGAGAAGCTTTTCCTTTCATGAGAAGTGGTTGTGCTGTTAGTTTCATCAACCTGACAGAACCTAAATGTATCTGGAAGAGGGAACTTCAAATTAAAGTATCGTCTCCGTCAATTTGGCCTGTAAACATGTCTGTGAGATATTTTCTTGATTAATGACTGATGTGGGAGGGCCCAGCCTATTCTAGGTAGTGCCATCCCTGGGCAGGTGGTCCTGGGCTGTGTAAGAAAGCAAGCTGAGGAGTTGGAGCTGTGNCTCAGNGGTTAAGAACACTGGCTGCTCTTCCAGAGGACTCAGGTTTGATTTCTAGCACCCACATGGCAGCTGACAGTAGTCTGTAACTCCAGTTCTGATGACTTCCTCTGGCCTCTGGAGGGACTGCATGCGTATAGTGCACAGACATATATACAAGCAGAACACCCAGATAGGTAGTAGAATATTATTTTAAGGTGTGTTACTTTTGTTTATGTTACATTTGTTTAACTCTGTGAAGCTATGATACTTTGCCTGTCTAAAACACCTGATGGTCTAACAAAGAACTGAATGGCCAATAGCAAGGCAGGAGAAAGGATAGGCAGGGCTGGCAAGCAGAGAGAATATATAGAGTAGAAATCTGGGAAAAGGGAGGAAAAAGAGTAGCCAGATGTGGTGGTATTTTATCTATGTCTCCCAATAAAATTTATATGAGGATCAGAGGAAAAAGGTCAGCNGCTAGCCTTGCAATGTTAGCACACACTCTTAATCCTGTCACCTAGCAGGCATGGTCTGTCTGGATCTCCGTGAGTTCCAAGTCACACTAGGAACAGAGTCAAGCATGGAGACACATGCCTTAGAATCCTGGAGGTCTATACAGAGAGACAGAAAGTGATGTAGCTAGGCTGAGAGAGCCAATGGGAGAACAGAACAGAAAGNGATCTAGGCNTGGAGATATAGGAAATCACTNACTCTTTTGGAAGCAGTGGCATTGGTGAGCCTGGTAGCTGTTCCTAATTTCTCTGATCTCTGTCAGACTTTCACTCCTATCCCTGGCTCCGTGTTTTATTTAACAAGACCGTATAGAAATTCATCTTACAGCCAGAGAAGGGGAGGACATCAGGGGCCAGCCACCCAGCTACACAACAAGCAAGCCATGGAGTAAGAGTAAGAGTTACAGAAGTAAGAGAACGGGAAAAGCCCAGAGGCAAAAGGTAGAGGGGATAAGTTAAAGTTAAGGAAAGCTGGCAAGAAATAAGCCAAAATAAGGCTGGGCATTCATAATTAAGAATAAGCCTCTGTGTGTGATTTATTTGGGAGCTGGGTGGCAGGTTCCCCCAAAAGAGCAAAGAGCAAAAACAAACAACAACACAGATACACAAATAATAATTTACAAAAAGTAAGAGAGAGAAAGAAAGAGAGTGAAAGAGAGAAAGAAAGGAGAAAAGCAATCTGAGCAAGTCACGGAGAACCGTCCTTACTTTCCTCTGCGATTCCTGCCTCTGCTCTTGTTTGGATTCCTATCCTGACTTCCTTCTAGGATGGATTGTGATTAGGATGCATAAATTAAATAACTCTTCTCTCCCCAAGTTATTTTTAGTGTTTTATCATAGCAACAGAGAAGTGAACTAGAACAGTGGTATTTGCACCTCACTTGTCTGATAGTGTCTATTTTTTAAAAACGTGTATGCGGGGGCATCCCCCCCACCCCCCCATCCCCCGCTTTTTACTCCTGTACTCGCCATGACACACTATGAAAGTTGAACAATTTGCAGAAGTAGGTCCTCTCCACCATGTGGGTGAGATTGAGTGTAGGCCATCAGACTTGTCAGCAAACACCTTTACCTGCTATGCCATCTCACTGGCCTTACTTCATGTGTGTTATATTGTCTTTGGGAGAGTACAAGATGTCATGCGTATGGTAAGCAATGCTTTACAGACCATTGTCACAGATAGTCAAAGATGAAGGTGACTTTGTAGATGTCTGCCAACTAGCTATGTGGGGTGACTGATGGTGAGTCAGAACAGAGCTGTGCTGTACTGTAAAATACACACTGATTTCCAGGGCTTAGTAGAAAAAGGAAATTTGTGGGACGTGGTGGCCCACATCTTTAATCCCAGCACTCAGGAAGCAGAAGCAGATGGATCTCTGTGAGTTCCATCCAGCCTAGTCTACACAGCACATCTCAGGCCAATCATATGTATGTGTGTATATATATATATATATATATGAAAGTTATTCATTATTCATGTGTTCAGTCATATATTATTCATAATGCTTTCTTCTGTTTACTACATGGTGAAAAAACTATTTTGGTTATATCAGGTTAAATAAAATGTATTAATTAATTATTTTATGTAATTGTACTTTTTTTTTTCTTTTTGAGACAGAGTCTCACTGTGTAGCCCTGACTGGCCTGGAACTTATTTTGTAGACCAGGCTGGCCTTGAACTCACAGAGAGTCACTTACCTTTGCCTCCCAAGTGCTGGGATTGAAGGCGTGCATCAACATGGCTGACTTGTAGTTTTACTTTTATTTAGTATGCCTACTAGAATTTTTTAAAAAAATAATTAGTATACAAAGTATTAGATATCATTATGGCATTTTAAATCAAGTGTTAGAAAAATTTGAAATTTGTTTATAGCTTGTGTTGTATTTCTGTTGGACACCATTACAGACCAGGTTCAAGCTTTATCTTTAACAATTTTATGCATGTCACATTGATCATGTCCACTCTAATTCTCCCTCATCCTCTCATCCTCCCCCTGGATACCTGCAACATGTCCCCTTCCACCTTCATGCCCCCACCCCCTATTTGTAACCCACTGAATCCAGTTAGTGCTGCTTGCTGAATGTTGACTGNTCTTGTTGTCTTGATATAATGTAGGCCTTGTGCAGGTGATCAGAGCTGCAAAGGAGGCCTTGTGCAGGTGACCAGAGCTGCAAGGGGTTCATGAGTTGTGTCTGGTTCAAACATTTCTGCTCTGTTATTCTTGGAATTGTGTACTTCCTAATGTAAAATGATTCAAGTAGGAGACTGAGGCTGTGGGAGGGTGGGTTGCAGACACTTGCCTAGGATTCTCCGCTTCTTCCCATGGAAGACATCAGAGCCCATGTTCTTAGATTCCTCCAGAATTCCTTTCAGGGTTGTTTTATCTTCTTACCTTATATGAAATCTCCTTTGGGCACAATCTATTCTAATTTTGAAAATAAACTAGGTCATAGTACTGTGAAATTCTATTCTGTTTCTTTGAACCTAGTCTCTGGTGAAATCAAGCTGCTTGAGTCTTTGACTATTGTCTGATATCATCAGGCAAGATTTGTAGAGATCATTGAATATGATAAACTATGAATTCATGGGATAAAGGACTCATGACCTCATGTGGCACCATGTAGAGAGAACAGCCTCACATCTTCACTGTCCAGTCACCAATCTTCTTCAAGACCAGTGGCTGTCTCAGATGTAGTTTCTTTTCTAGTCATTAATTAGTCTTGAGCTGGGCTTGCTTTTTAGAGAAACAGGTTTTAACACACCTACCCCGTCTCCATGCACATCTTCTCCTTACTGTGTTACAGTACAGAGTGTACTGTAACACACACACACACACACACACANGTGTGTGAGTTAAATAAACCTCCTTTCAAATTAAAGTTATTCACCTTAAAATATTTCAGTGGAGCAACAGAAAATGGACCAATACTGTTTGGAAACATGCTGGGGTTGTTAGCAGCCCCGAATCTTGTGGAGAAGACAAAGATAGGCTTTATTACAAGAGACAATGCTAAAATGCTTTAGTTGTTCAGGATTCAGAGAGCTTAGAGATTACTTTTAAATCACATTCATAAGGTTTTGTTGGGATGTGATAGTAAACACAGTAACTAGGCAACACTGTGTGATTATGTGTAGTTAACAATGCTTGGGGAGTGTGTGGTTAGTGTGCTTGCACTCAGGATCTAGGAATCCCATGTATGATGAACAGGTAACTGTAGTGGGAGGGTTTCAGTAGGGAGTCTTAGATAATGAGCATGGGGATAGATGGGGCTGAAGGCACACAAGGAAGGGGAGCCGTTCTACAGTTATAAGTCTCTCATCTAGACTTTTTAAGCATGAGGGATATGCCAGGGCAATGATAGTCATTGATAAACTGAGGATTGTGATGACATCATAGTGTCACATTGTAGTGTCAGCACCATGAGATCAGCATGGTAGTGACATTAGATGAGGTCAGACTTGTAGTTTTATGTTGTGACAAATGTGTGTAATGGCATGTATCCCCACAACACTATCCTACAGAATAGTTTCCCTGTCCTAAAGATCTCTGTGTTCCACTCNTTTGTCCAACCCTCCTTCCTGACCCCGCAGAGCCAAAGTGGATTTTTACATCTCCATGGTTTTGCCTTCTGCAAATGTCACACATTGGGAGTCACGCAGTCCCTAGCCTCTCAGACCGGTTGCTTTCACCTTGTCAGATGTACTTACTGCTTCTCCTTGTTTTATCTGGCTTGGTAATTTCTTTCTTTTGTTCCTGAAGAACAGTTCATTATCTGGATATTTGTCCATTCATCTACTGAGAGACGTCTTGCTTGTGTCCAGATTGGTGGAATGTGCTGGCTAGTGGTTTGATTTTGCTTTCGTCAACTTGACATAAGCTTCGGTCATCTGGGAAGAGGGAACTTCAACTGAGGAATTGCTTCTACCAGACTGGCCTTGTAGGCAAGTCTGTGGGACATTGTCTTGACTAATTATTGAGGTGAGAGGATCCAGCCCACTATGGGTGATACCACCCCTGGGCAAGTGGTCCTGGGTTGTACAAGAAAGCAAGCCAAGCAAGCCACAGAGAGCAAGCCTGTAAGCAGTGTTCCTTCCTGGGTCCTGCTTGGGTTCCTGCCCTAACTTCTCTCGGTGATAAACTGCAAGCTGTAAGTGAAATAGCCCCTGTTCTCCCCTAAGTTGCCTCGGTCTGTGTTTATCACAGCAGTGGAAAGCACACAAAGTCAGGGGAGTTATGAGTAAAGCTGCTTTTGGAACTTGTGTGCAGGTGTCTGTGTGGACATAAGTTTTCATAACAGAAGCAAAATTGCTGGGCTATCTGGTGAGTGTGTTTTGCTGTGTGAGAGTGCGTCTGTTGCCTTGGAATGCATCTGTACCATTGTACTCATGTTGGGAGTTCATGTCATTCTACATTCTCACTCACTCTTGGCATCGTCATTAGGGATTTTAGCCACTCAAAGGGCATGTATTAGTGTTCTGTTCTTTTAATTTGCAACTTCCTGACAATATATGATGGACATCTGTCCATACTTAATTGCCATGTGTATACCTTTCTTTGCTGAAGCATCTATTCAAAACTTTCAATCCTTTTGAAATTGAGCTGTTTTCTTATTAGTAATTTTCAAGAGTCCCTTATATGTTTAGGATTCAAGTCTTTTATCAGAGATGTATTTCTCCAATGCTTTCTCCTAGCTTGTGGGTTTACTTTTCATTAATGTAAACGGTGATTTCTTGACAAGTAGATGTTTTTAATGTTAGTAAAAGCCCAGCTTACCAAAATTCACATTTATCAATTTTTGTTTCATGTGTTTGGTATTTAAATTTTTCTTCAATAGTATTTTACCTAGCCCTATGAAACGTTTTCACATCTACTTATTCTTTTAGGGGATGTTCTGAAATTATGAACCAACACTGCTCTAGTTTCATTTACGCTGCTGGGATAAAATAACCTGATTAAAAAGCAATTTAGGGTTGGAAGGTTTTATTCAGCTTAGTGTTCCAGGTTCCAGCCTGTCATTGTGGGGAAGTCAAGGCAGAAGCTTGAAGCAGTGAGTCATGTAATACCCACAGTCAGGAGCAGACAGAGAGAGTGAATGCATGCTTAAGACCCAGCTCTCCAGAACCAGAACCTAGAGATGCCCACAGGCCACTGATCTAGAAAATTCCTCATTAAGACTCTTCTCAAGTGAATCTAGCTTGAATCAAGTGGACAATGAAAACTAACCATCACACAGACACAGACAGACAGACAGACACACAGAGTCACACACAGACACTCACAGACACACACACACACAGACACTCACAGACACACACACACACACAC
>LZPO01108123.1:60878-96040 GCA_001675575.1 Neotoma lepida | reverse complement strand
CTCACTCTGTAGCCCAGGCTGGCCTCGAACTCACGAGATCTGCCTGCCTCTGCCTCCCGAGTGCTGGGATTAAAGGCGTGCGCCACCACCGCCCAGCCGTGTTTGATTCTTTGTGTCATAGAAAATGCTTATGACGTTCTTGTAGTCAAGTGACAGTTTTGGCTTATGGGATCTAGGCTCTGCACTCCTTTCTGTTAGCACTCTGAGACACTGCTCTGTTATCATCTGCCCCCGGTGTGCTGAGTGGAATCTGTGGCCTCTCTCTCCTTCCTTTGAACTGGGCTGATCTGCAGATTGGTCAGTCTCCAGTGATGTAGTCGTTCTCCATGTTCTGAAGCCTCGGCAGATGTTTTCCCCGTTACCTGCTCGGTGCTGAGAATTCCCTCTTGGCCTGAGGATTGTCTCTGTCCTTGTCTTTGGAGGAGAACTTTTCATGTCTCATGGCTTCAAGTTCTCCCTCTCTGCAGACCCCCTACCCTCCCACAGCTCCCCATGAGACTTCCCAGACACCATTNTCCCCCCAGGTTCCCTTTTGTTTTCTCTGTCTCCATCTGTTTCAGACAAATTACTTGGGTTGGCTTGGCTTTGTAATTCACGTTTCCGCTTTTCCTCTCCAGTTACCAGAAACTATCTAACTTTCTTCCAAAAGTTAGTCTCTGGCTTTTTTTTCCATAACTGTGGGATAGTGTTGAATATTGGTGTCTGGCTCCTGTCCTGGAGAAGATGAATTAGTCATGAGATGGTCTTTTCTAACCCCTTTGATATTGGAGTTTTTTGATGTGTGAATCGTGCCCCTCTTTTTCATGCACAGCAATTACCTGTGATTCCAGAACTCCATTTTTCTCTTGAAGTCAAGGGTCCCTGGAAGGTGCAAAGAAAAGCTGCAGGGACCATGCACAGTGTCTTTCGTGAGCTTGTGCAAGGTTGGGTGGGACACATCACCCGTTGGGCTACATGGATGGGACTTGTTCCCTGAGCCTGGCTGCTCATTGCCCCTCTCCTTGTCTTGTTCACAACGCACTATCTTGTGATACAAGGGAATCCCACCCAAAGGAAACAGTGTCCCCATTTAAACAGGCTGGCATGTGGAAGTATAGCCCTTANCTAGTGCGTTATGGGTCATATCAGCCATGTCAGGTGTTTCTCTTCGTCTTTCCTCTTTCCGTCCCTTTTCTGGAATGTGTGCTTCCCACGAGGCTATTTTTGTCTGATTTTGGCTGAAGTGGATTTTTGAATCTAGGCAATTACATTACCCAGATGACCCTGACAACTTACTTCCTAAGTATCCTCGGGGAGTTATCTAATTCTCTCAGTCTCACTGTCTCCTGTCTGTAAAAAATGGGTGATAATACCTCCCCCACTGAATTCTTGAGCAATTTAAGCAAGATAACACCTATAAAGCATTTGCTATTACCCAAGACTTAGTGTTACTTATTATTGTAAGAATCAGTTATTGAAGCAGTGGCTACTAATAAGGTGGTGTGACATTCTAGAATAAGATGCTAGGGACACAGGGACTGAACCCCCCCCCACACACACACCTCATTGCATCTGTATCTATGCTCTTGCCTCTCTGTGCCATTTGAACTCTGCCTGGATCAGCATCTTGGGGACAGTCCAGTCATCACCACAGCATTACATAGCAGTGAAGATGTGGGAGAATCTACCTTACAGAGGCATAGGGTCCTTTCTACCTGATTGTGGTGTTTTGTTAAACTTAAAATTGGTGATCAGGCAGTCTTGTTAAGTGACCTCCATGACATACGCTGCCTGCTGGAATGGATGTGGAGGCAGGCTGAGTTGATTCCCTTCACACTGGCCCTTCAGTAAAGCTGCTCTTGGCTGTGTTCTGGAGTCCAGCCATTCCCATCTTCTACTTACTAAAGATGGAAGGCAGGGCCACCAGGTTTTGCCACAATGTGATGATGTCACATTTTCTTCCTTAATTTCCACAAAGCACATATTACTGAGTGATCTTCTTCCTTCCTGTCTTGTCCTGTAATTCAATCTGCGTGTTTCTCTCTCACATCACAGGGATGTTGATGTTCCTAACTTCTTGAAAGCAAAGAGGATCATTCTGTGTTTGGGACTAAGGGAACTACCGTAACCAGAGGAAATGTTGCTGAGCTGGTTCTACCTAGAAAGCAGTTGAGGATTTCCAGGGCAGTGTAACAGCCACGGGCCTCAAATGACACGCATTAGCAGGACTCAAAATAGCACAAATCCGTCTGAGCTGCAGGGCGGAAGTGATGTCTGTTTTTCATGTCCTAATGTCTTTCCTCTCTTGTTTATGTTCGTTCACCTCTATTAATGCTTGCTTCTGCCTTTCGAGGAGACTCTGGGGTGGTGGAGTTTACATCCTGATTGTTTGTGGGTTCCAGGTGAGCTGTTGGTGGTGTTTCCTTAGCAGAACCCATGTTCAGTGGCAGTTGGCATCATTTCTGGGGCAAGCACAGGACCACTGCCTCATATGCCTTGCTGATCTCTAAAAGGGGTATCAATAACAGACCCCTTTCCCAACTCATCTCAAGGCCCCTATCATGAGTGTGCTACATTCGAAACGTAGATGCACGCATTTGTGTATTTCCACAGTGTCAGAATTTGTTAAATAACAGTGGCTTTGCAAGCTACCCCNGATACCAGCTGAGGCAGTCAGTCAGGAGTTCTCTGCCTGTTGGTGCCTTGGCAAATATACCAAGTGGTAAAATGATACATCAGTAGGAGCTGTAGCCATCAAAATGATAGGGGTCCTCCCTTTCATAGGGTCCAGGTGAGAGTGTTGTACTTTTTCCTCAGTCTAGTAGGTTTGGTAGTTTCCCAAGCCTGGTTTTCCTGATACGATTTTACTACCTCTTTATACCCATATAGCCCCAGTTACTTAGATGAATTTCTAGGGTGGCACTCTTTACTTTTAGAAATAAGTTACCAGCGTGTGCCTGTGGGAACCAGATAGAAGGTGCTAGTTACAGGCGCAGTCATCCTTCTTCTGGGTTTGGACTCAAAATGGAGTTAAATGCTGCTTGTAACACATAGTCTCTGAGGGGAAGGCACAGTCTGAAAAACCACTGTTCGGTCTGATATGGTCCCTGACAGCAGGAAGAAGGAGAGAGCGGAGGAACATGGAGGGAGAGAAGGAAGGAAGGTAGGACCTCGTCTCAGTGAAAGGTTGGAAGACTGCCCGCCTCTGGAGGGAGAGTCTAAGGCACAGTGGTATGTCCCAGGAGCTGGTGTGCAGCCTGTACTGGGTAGAAGGGCAGAGAGTCTGCAAAAGAGTGCTGAAAAATGCTGTCTCGACCTGTTTGAATGAAAATTGATTTGCCAAGAAGGCTAAGAAAAATCCAATCAACTAAACCAAATAAGGGGATCTCAGACAGAGCTCTGTGATGTGAAGGGATCATTCTGCAGCCACAGGGGGATCAATGACACAGGGCAAGCTGTCTGCTCCTGATGGGAGATCAATAAAGACATTGCCTCATAAAGTGATGTGTCAAAGCAAACAGTTGGTGGAAGTCTTGGTTTTCCTTCTCCAAACTGAAGATAAGCAGGAAAAAGGAACCCCCAGCTTATTGATTTATTTCCTCATTTTAGTCCAGTCCTTCTGCTAGCATACGTCTTCACAGGTGTATCATTAGACTTTGTTCTGTCCCCTTCACGGCCCTCCCACATCCCCTGACTGTTCCCCATCCTCCCTGGAATCATCGCAACTTCTGCTTTCACATCACACGCATTCCATTATTCCCTTATCCCTGCTGCTCCTCTCTTTAGACTTCGTCCTCACTTCTTACAGTCCCCATTCTACCTTCGTGTCACACACACGCACACATGCACGCACGCACTCACATGCATGCACGCGCACACACATGAATCTAGGTTCCTTATTTGAAGTCTGGCTTATTTTGCATAACACAATCTCCAGTTCCATCAAGTTCTCCTCACATGTCATGATTTCCTTTCTCTCTTCAACTGAATAGAATTTCCTTATGTCAGGTACCACTTTTTTTAATCCCTTCATCTGTTGATGGGCATCTAGGCTAGCTATATATACTTCCCAGCTGTTAAAAATAAACATGGACATGCAAACATCTCTGTGTGTGTTGACTCAGAGTCCTCTGGGCATATACCCAGGAATGTACATATGGTCATATGGGTCTAGTTTTAGTTTTTTCAAATATCTGTTGGTCACTTGTATTTTTTTCTTTGAGGACTACTCAGTTTATCAGCTCATTTTACTGATTGGATGATTTCTTTTTTGTATTTAATTTTGAAGTTCTTTATGTGCCTGTTTATTAAACAGCCCCCCCCTCCTCCGATCCGACATTGGGTGTTTAGCTGGCAAAAGAGTCTCTCTAATTCTGTAGCTACTTCTTCACTCTGATGATTGTCCCCTTGGCTTTTCCATTCCATGCAATTCCATTAGGAAAATCCAACATTTTAGATGCAAANGCAATAAAGAAGAAATTGTTAGACTTTATGATATTAAAGTAGAAATATGATTTTATTGATTTGAAATTTTACTTTTCTCATATGTTCCCCTTAAAATATTAAATCTGGACTTAATGAATATTCATTAGCTAAGGAAATAAGGAAAATGGACTGAGCATAAGGTGTCAGCTTAGACAAACTCAGTACTCTTCGTGAGGAGGGCCTCAATGGACCAGACTCACTGGGAGACCTTCAGCCTCCTCCCTCAGGTCAGTGACAAATCAAGTAGAGAATGGGGGAGATGAGATGCGTGGATGAGGGACTTAGCTGCCCTGAGTGCCTTCAGAAACCATTGCGTTTGGTGACAGATAGGGACGTGTATCTGTGACCCTGTTTATCATGTTCAGCTTTGCAAAGATGTACCAAAAATATCTTTATCTAGAGAGTTCTTACTCAAACCTACAAAGATTTATTGAACATTTTTCATGTCTAATGTATCAAGCAGCGACCTGGATTCAGAGGGTGATAAAGGATATAAAATGTATTTCTCATTGATAAAGGACGCATTGTTTCTGTTTCCAAAGAATTTGCCTTGTGGCTTGAGAGATAAGACCTGGGCATAGGAGAAAGGAATGATAGAAAATAAATACTATTCCAAGGTAACCATGGAGGTTTCCACAAAGCATAATTAATTGCTGAGGACTTAACGAGGATGCATGAACACTTGGAGCAGAGACCAGGCATGGCATGGGTTTTTAGCTTTTAATTAAAAAATTATTTTGAAAAAATTTTATTGAGAGAGAGAGAAAGAGTGAGTGTGTGTGTGTGATATGTGTGTGTGTATGGGGAGGGCATGTATGGGTCAGAGGGCAACTTTGTGGAGCTGGTTCCTCCCCTGCTCGATGTGAGTTCCAGTGACTGAACTCAGGTCGTCAGGCAATCCCTGGGTGGCACGGGCCTTTATCTATTGAGTCATATTGCTAGCATGATGATATGCTTTTAAGAAGAAGATTTGAGTTAGATTCTCTTTTTTGAGTTATTTAATTCAGGATTTACATGTGCAATTTAGTTTTGCCTTTACAAAATGTTATTCTAATGGCATAGGCAATCTTTGCTTTATATTTTTTCAATGGAGTCTCACTGTATAGCTCTATCTGGGGCTTGATATGGCTACTAGGCTGGCCTTGAACTTGGCCTCAGTCCTTCTGCTTCTGCCTCCAGAGAGCTAGAACTACAGGCATGGATCACCCCATGCTTTTGTTGTCTGGCTGCTTTCACATACCACACTGCTTTAATGTCCGTCCATGTGGTAGTACCCAGCAATAGAAAGAAATCAACGTATTCTACCCATGAGTTTTCCTGGATGGAGGAGGAGGTGGTGATAATGACGATGATGGCGCGGTTTGCAGGGGATGAGGGGAAATTTCCTTCGCTTTATGAAGGTTCACTGACATGAACTGATGGTAGATTGGGACATGAACACAGAAATACATTAATATGTGTTTTGGGTTGGATGTGAAATGACCCTAAAAGCTCATTTTGATGGCTTCATAACCAAGGCAGTGTTGGGACAAGATTGGATCATGTTTGCCCTGACTTAATTAATGGATTAATTAGTTGATAGATTTATAATATGATAGTGTATTTTAGAGATAGTGGAAAGTAGGAGGTGAGATGTAGCTTGAAGAAGTCACTAAAAGTGTATCCCTGAAGGGGCCCTTGAGGCGAGCAGCTATTCTCCACTATACTCCTTGTCTATGAAGTTTCTGCCTTGCCACGGGCCTGCTCTTGTACACTTCTGAAAACACGAGCCAAAGCAAACCTTCCTTTAAGTTGCTTCAGGTATTTTCTCACAGCAGTGAAATGTAACTTGCACAGCATGAACAAGGAAAGAAAACACAGCATGCATGGGGTAACACCCAACAGCAGGGCCTCTGTGATAGTTTGAATGTAATTGCCCTCATAATCTTACAGGGAGGGGCACTAATAGGAGCTATGGCTTTGTTGGAGTGGGTGTGGCCTTGTTGGAGGAAGTGTGTCACTGTTGGGGTGGTTTTGAGGTTTCCTATGCTCAGGATACCACCCAGTGGCTCATTTAACTTCCTGTTGCCTGTAAGATGTAGGACTCTCAGCTACTTCAGTACCACATCTGCCTGCAGGCCACTGTACTCCCTCCCCACCATGATGATAATGGACTGAACCTCTGAACTGTAAGCGAGCCACCCTCAATTAAATGTTTTATTTATGAGTTGCCATGGTCATGGTGTCTCTTCACAGCAATAGAAACCCAAACTAAGACAGCTTCCCTGCAGGGTCCAGACTCCTCAGAGGAACAGGTGCTTGGACTGGGGAGAACTTGGAATGTCTTGAAGGTGGNTGAGGACAAGTCATAGGAAGAACATGGACACAGACTACCTTAGGAGACAAAATCTCTCAGGCTAGCTCTGAGAGTTGTCCTCACAATAGATGAAAACTACCCCAGTGGCCTGTCTGGGGCCCATTGACGGAAACCCAAACCCAAACCCAAACCAATGGTCTTGGTTTTGTTTTTGCTTGGTGAATAGCAGTTCCATTCTTCTAAGAGGGACTTTCAGAAGGTGTCCCTCCCACCTGAGGAAGAGTGAAGGGATTCAGAGACAAGCTGGGGGACGTGCTCTGTTAGTTACCACACCATTTTTTTGAGCCCTAACAGTAGTATGAGGCAGAGAGGGCTGTGTTGCTGAGACAAGTCCTGGCTCTGACAGAACCAGAGTCAGAGAGGGGCACTCCAAATGTCCAGCTCTGCCTCGTTATGAATAAATCCATTCCAAGCCAAGTTCCTTCCTTATGTTTTCATGTGCCGTAGTTTCTCTCCACTCTAAGCTTGTTTGCATCTGCACATTCTTTGTTTATCTGCCTNTTTATGCATTGTCTATCCATTNTCCCATTGTCTGCTCATTTTATTCATCATTTAGCAACCTTTGCTGAAGGCCTCTACTGTGCCAGACAATGGGTTGTGAGTAGGTCAAACAAGCTAAAACTCATAATCTCTGTCCNCCCAAAATTCTTTATGTCCTGCATTAGAGTTGATAGAGGANAAAACCAGTAATCAGATATAGTAACAACTGCTCTGCATCCTTGTTCCCTTTCCATGTGGGTCCTTGAGGGACAGAAGGTCACTTGGCTTTCAATTGCATGCTTTGAATTTTTTATTTTGTGGATTGTTTTTTGTCTCAGGGAAATATTCTATTGAGGTTCTTGCCCCTGCAGGANGCCATTCAGAGACCNTTCTGAAGAAATCCTGAGCCCATGGGGACCCTTGCTCAGGCTGCCTTAGGTGAGTTTTAGGGTCAAGGAAATGATAATGTGTGACAGTTACATTGCCTCATCAAGTATTTGTAGCGAAAAAAATGGTTTGTGATATGTCAGTGGGCAGCAGTCTATCATAATGTACAATTACAAGTACATGGTTTAAAAATAAAACTATCATATGCACTTGCTCCAGGATGTCCCTGGGTGTACCCATTGATGCTGAGCCATGTGATGGGGGCACCATGCCAGGTCCCCTGCCTGGAGAGTAGAGATGCTCACTGATGCCCTTGCAGACTCGGNAGGGCTGGGGACTGCAGTGAAAGAAGCTGTGTCTTTACCAGTCCACACATGTCCATCCCATCCCATCTCAATGGTCCTCAGTGGTGGTGCCTGCTTCCCTGATGATCAAGTTGGATAACTTTTCTTTCTCTAAGTCACTGTGGCACTTTATACCCTGCTTGAGTTTATGATTACTTAAAAAAAAAACTTCTTAAAAGTATTTAAACTTGACATCTTTCATTGCCTTGAGGGAAGAATTCAAGATTGATTTCATTGTGTACTTACCTGGACTGTAATAGATGCTCAATAGTCAGTTCTTGACTGTTTAACTCCAGGCCTTGGGTCCAAGCTTCAGCACTAGGCAGGTGGAGGTTGAATTTCCAGATACTGGCCATGAAATCTTGAGAAAACTATGAACCTTCTCAAAAGTCAGTCAACCAACCTAATAAGCGGGAGCACTTTCTCAGGATGGAGAGACACCAGACAGCCTGTGAGCTGCCTGGCTTTTGATAGTTTTCCCATAAATATTGTTTTTATTCTTTGGGATGTTGAGCAATCAAATGAATGGTCAGTATAACTGTTGTCATCACCTTAAAATCCATCTTAAAAATGATTGCAAGAGCTGGAAGAGTAACTCTTCCCTAAAGCATGGGAACTTGGGTCCAGTCACTAACACAGCAAAAATGAAAGCTAATTTCAAAGGTTTTAACTTACAGTTTCTATTGTCTCAGTCTACCTTATGGATTGTAGATGGCCTGGGCTTGTGGTTAGTGCCCAGCAAGACCACTGACAGAGTGAGAGGGCAATGTGACTGATCCAGAGGCTGGAACTTCAATGGAAGTTAGGAGTGATGCAGAAAAGTTGGACTGACGCAGGCGTCGGCAAAAATGCTGCTCTAGGAGAGTTCACAAGCCCTGCACTTGCTTTGTGAAGTTCTCAGTATCTGCATTCTATTCGGTAATCAAAAATGTTACTGTTTGTAGCAATGATGTAGCAACCAGAAAACCAAGACAAATGAAGCCTAAGTCTGACTAGAATGTAGCAATTTTGAGCTGACTTGACTCCGGGGCCTGCAGGGTCCTCTAATTAGAGTAGGCAGAGGAAGGGGAGACCAATTGATGGCCAGGCAATGAGCTTGGATGCAGGCTCCCCAGGCTCTGAGCCCTACTAAATGTGCCACCCTAACGTATGTCTGTTTGATGGAAGGATGTTCCAAGCTGAGGGAGTTAAGGGACAGCAGACACAGAAGGAGAGNTAGCTGCTTTGCCCTTATTAACTAAAAGGAGGACATGAATGGCCACTTGTGAAGGTGACTCCAATGGACACCTAGCATCCTAGAGCATCGAGGGACCCGATGATAAACCTTACTGAACAACCCTTATCTTCCACTACTTTCCCTGAATATTTTCTTTCTTCCGATTTACTGACCCTAGAACTCATTCCTTTCTCATTATCTCGTTGAAACTGTACAGTATTCATTTGTTGTTGAGGGGGTGTGTAAGTTCTCTAGACAGTGCCTTTCTCTGGCTCTTTCCCTGTCTTAACNTATTAAAAAACGTCCATGTGCATCTAAAATATCAAAATGCAGTTAAAAACTTAAGATTAAAATTTTCCTGTTCTCAGTTTGATTGGCAGGCCCCAGCTGTTGAACTGGCTGGGACTGGCAGAGGGAAGGGGTTTTCTTTCCCCTANACTTGTCAACATTCTTCTGGATCCTCCTTAGTTGGCACTGGCCCAACTCTGACATGTCTGTAGTAGAAGTTACCTTTCAGGAAAAGGCCTTGGTATTGAACCTGAAGGATTCTAAGCCAGTGCACCACAGACAAACCAATGTACTCATGTTTATTGTGGCACTATATGTAACAGCCGAGTTATGGTGGCGACCTGGAAGGCCGTCAAAGGATTGATGGATAAATACAATGTGGTGTATGTGCACAGTCAAGTTTTACTTACCTATGAAAAGAATGAAATTCTGTCATTTGCAGGAAAATTAATAGAAGTGGAGATTATCTCNTTAAGTGAAATAAGCCAGACTCAGGAAGACAAATACTATATTGTCTCTCATGAACAGAATATTTGTATACACATGTATGAAAGTTTATCATATCACTATATCGTGATATGAAAGTGCCATAATAACCTCTTGCTTTGTACAATGACACATAGGAATACTTTTACAATTGATGTAAGGAAAGGCCTTGGTGTTTTATGTGTCACCCTAACTTCTGGCTCTTGGGTTCAGCCTCTAGGATCCTGGGTATTTTGCCCTTCATTCCAGGTAGCCCCAGATAGCTTTCAACCATGCAGTTGCTCTTGGGTGCATGCTTTTCTGCATGGTCTCTGCCTTTACTCTTACTAACTGGATTTTGAGGCTGATATTTTGATGATTCTTAACTTTGACTCTGAGCTGTGGGTGAAAGCCTGCCTTTTTCCTGGGTGCATTTGCTTTCTCATCTACTCTCAGACAGACAACCAAAAAACAGGTTCTCCATGAGCCAGGGTCAATCTCAGGGGCTGACTCAAGACACTCGGGTGACATTCTTCATAGATATCAATTCACTGGCACTAGTGTGTTGAGGCTTTGCACTCAGGAAACAAGGGAAGCAGAACGGCTTTCTTAGTCACAGACAGGCAACTGGGGACACTAGAAACCTGGAACCAGGGCGAGCTGGTCCTCCAAGGTTTAGGAAAGTTGCCCATGACAGGAGTTATCTTGTCCACATATGTCCCACCTGCATTTAGTTCTACCCCGGGTTTTACAAAGAAGGCTCACAGGAATGGCTGGTTAAGCATTTCATGATGGTCCTAGGAAGGCTGTCAGAGCCCAGCCTGTTGTTGTCATCCTGATNATTTACATGGAGCCCCAAAGAGCCAGTGTTTTGAAACACATGCTTGAAATCTAAAGATGCACAGGTCCCTTTTAGTCTTCTTGTCATGCTGCCAGTGAACAAGGAGTGCAAGGACTTCTCAGTCAGTCACAGGGATGGGGTTCTCTGCTCCTCACTCACCTTGACCCGGTTCATGCTCACACCACAGGACCAGCAATTTGTAGTATTCTACTTCTTGGAACTTACTTTTCTTATCATAAATCACTCCCTTTTTATAACCTCTTAAACTTGTCCTTTTATAATTCACTATTACACTTCCATGTTTACAGCTGATTACTATAGGCCACCAGGTGCCTGAGGGCAACCCATGGAATGGTTGCCTCCTATTTTGCTCCTGCACAATTAAANACTGTTGACTGTGCTCTGTGATAGGAGTCCCAGAGATAACAAATTTGAGCAAGTTGTGCCCCATGTCCTTGAGGAAGTTGGGAGGGGAGGAGATACAGTCTCTCAAAAGCTGTAGATAATGTGACTGGAGAGATGGCTCAGAGGTTGAGGGCAGTGATCTTGAAGATGACCCAGGTTCAGTCCCAGGACCCAANTGGTGGNTCACAATCATACTTAACTCCAGTTCCAAGGGGTCCANTGACCTCNTCTGACCTCCACTGNGTCATGCAGGTGCAGCACACACATAAAATAAGATAAATCTGANAAAAGCTGTTAATAAAAACTTAAGAAGATATAGATANGGTTTAGAGGTGACAGAAGAGAGAGTGTCTATTCTCTGCTGGGGTGGAGATGGCTGAGAAAGATGAGAGGAAGTGATTCTGTGGGTCACAAAGCATCCTTTCTTAGCAGTAGCCTTTGCACACACNTGTGCTATTATCCTTCCTGGTCTTGATTCTGCTTGAAAAGNTTGCTGCAGCGGGCAGCCANGACCCACATGTGTTCGTTTGCTGACTGGCTGAAGAGAATTCCACAACTGCAAATGGGAACCGGCTATCTAATCTACATGTGTGACCCTGAGGATCATACATGAGGAATGCATCCCTGGGACTCATCGCTGGGGATCTCATACATTGCCGGGCAAAGGACTGCTGGGTGCAGGCTAGTTCTCAAGCCAAAGCTTGCATGATGGTGCAGGCTAGTTCTCAAGCCAAAGCTTGCATGATGTCACCTGGGTTCTTGTGGTGTGGGCATGGCTGGGCCCCACCTCCAGGGGCTCTGGCTTACATAATCTTAGTGGAGGACAGAGAACTGTATTTCTAACAGTTCTGTGACCGTACTTTGGAAGCTACTCGTGCCTGCTAAGATGGCAGTTTCTGGGCCCCTCTAAGGAGCACAGTTTCCATGAATGTGGTGTAGCCAGACCACGGAAGCTTATCGCTTCAAATGCAGGCCTTTGCTTCCTTGAATCTTGAGAGCACTTACTTCCAGAAGGACCTTTCCTTAGGATGCCTTCTTTTCCAGAGGGATCTGAACACCATCGGCTCTCTCTTGCTGACTCAGGACCACAGTAATGAACATCCATTATGGTTGTTTTCAGAAAAGCACACAGGGTCATATTTAAGCCATCTGACTCCAAAGAGTCTGAGACCATGCCAGCCAGTGCAGACTGCTGTCATAACAAAGCAGGACAGGCCTGGAGCCAGGGAGGGGTGTGTGTGTCCTTCTGTTCTTTGGCAAGTACTGGTCTTGTGATTGTGTGCTTATGAAAAGGCTTTGAGGGATGCCAAGGAAGGATCTGAGGAGGTTGGGCTTTGGAAAGAGCTTAAGACAATGACTGTTTACCTTAGTACAGGTGCATTTCAGTGTTTCCACAACAGCAAGGCTGTACTATCCACTAGCTTGCTGTTAGTATAACAAAACACCCAAAATAATCAAGGTATAAAGAGGAAAGGTTCATGTTGGCACATGGCTCTGGAAGTTTCAGCTCATGACTGGTTGGCTCTGTTGATTTGAGGCTGGGACAAAGTGGCACCTTATGGTCCGAAGTGTGTGGTAGAACAAAGCTAAGGGTGACTGGGAAGTGGCCAGTGTCTCACAGTGTCCTTCAAGGGGACAGATACCTCCTAACAACCTAAAGCCTCCCACCAGGCCCCATTTCTAAGAGCTTCTATCACCTCTCAAGCCAGAGACCAAGCCAGGAATACAAGAGCCTTTAGGGGACATTTTAGATCCATGCTATAGTGCCACTGTGGTGTCAAGCTTCAGTGCACATCAGTTTGGTGATGTCCTATTGAACGACAGGTTTGGGTTTCATGTTTTTTTCTTTCTTGCTATCAAGTCCTCATGCATTGCTACCTTTTATTATGCACTGAGTAACTTTCAGGCACACTGGGTTCACACCAAGATGAATCAGGCAGGCAATGAGTGTGCCTCCCAGCTGGGAAGTGATGTGTGTCGTTGGCTTTCCTGAGACTTTGGATTCTCTTGGTAAAATTTGAATGTATTTGTGGTGGCTTGAATAAGAATGGCCCCCATAGGCTCATATCTGAATGCTTGGTTCCCAGTTGGTGGACTGTNTAGGAATGTGTCCTGGTTGGAGGAGGTNTGTCACTGGGGGCGGGCTTTGAGGTTTCAAAAGCCCACCCCAGGGCCAGTCTCGATCTCTGCCTCATGTCTGTGGGTAAGATATAAACTCTCAGCTACTGCTCAAGTGCTATCCTGCCTACCAACTGTCGTGCTTCCTGCCATGGCAGTCATGGACTAAGTAAGCAAGCGCTCAATTAAATNTCTACTTTTATATGTTGCTTTGGTCGTGGTGTTTCTTCACAGCAATAAAAAAAGTAACTAAGATAGTATTCATGCCTTTAAACCATTGCAGACTAGCTTTTAAAAAGGCTTTTCTCAAACAATTCCAACCTGGTACAAAATAGCAAATGCTTACATTATCAAGTTACACATTTAATCAGACAAAAGGGCCAGTGGCAACATTCCTAAGGAATACTGGTTTGGAATATGGGTAAGGAAGCTCTTGCTTCTTTCAAAGAGAAGTTTTTCCCCTTCTCTTTGAAAATAAACATTTCTCATACTACTTTCCTGATTTGAGCTGTGCCTTTTAAAAAGCAATTTAGGCTTCATGGTGACTGATACAGATAGTGCTTGGGTCAGGGAGGAGAAAGCAGCAGCCACCTATGTGAGATTGCNATGTTAGCTGGTCTTCATGGCTGCAGGCTTGCTGTGAGGCACAGGGTATGTGTCTTTTTATTTAGTTCTTTCAGAACATCTCTTCTCCTCTGCTGGATTGCCTTGGCACTGGCTTCTGGGTTAGTGCCAAAGCAAGTAGATGGTTGCCTTACTGGTTCATTCTCCTTTATTTGCCTGTTCAATAGGCAGTAGCTGAGTCAGACTGGGTGCTAAGAAGATCCTTGTGGAGACACAGTGTGTCATGTTTATCTGAAATTAATGTTAGGGCTTGCAATGTAAATATTAGAGTGTGTCATACACAAGGACTTGAGTTCAAGATCCATCACTAGAAAGAAAGGAAGAAAAAGAAAGAAAGAAAGAAAGAAAGAAAGAAAGAAAGAAAGAAAGAAGAAAGAAAGAGAAAAAGAAAAAGAAAAAGAAAAAGAAAAAGAAAAAAAAGAAAAAGAAAAAGAAAAAGAAAAAGAGAAAGAAAAGAAAGAAGAAAGAGAAAGGATGGAAAGAAGGGAAGGAGGGAGGGAGGAAGGAAGGTAGATTCCATTTGTGAGAGTCAGTCACCAATGTAATAGGGGCAGAGCTATCAGAAGGTCATTTGGTTCTGTCATGGGAGTGGGGCTCTGTGTTTCCCTCAGTCTCTTCAGCACACTATAACAAAACACCATGGGATAGAAATTTGTTTCTCACAGTTTGGGAAGCTGGAAGTCTAAAGTCAAGGTACCAGTTGATTCCATGTCTGGTGAGGTCTTGGTGTCTGATTCCAAGATAGAGCCTCACAGCAGCATCTCATAATAGAAGAGAGAGAAGTGGGCACGACACACCTGGTAGAACAGATAGGAGGAGAAGGAAATGAACTTGCTCCCTGGAGTCCTCTCCTAAGGGTGCTAACCCCATCTCTNAGGCAAGACCTCTCAAGACTTATTCACCTCCTAATCCAGTTACATGAGGGGTTAAGTTTCAACAAGAATCTTTGAAGAGATAGACTCAACCATAGCACCTCATTTTGTTCTTCTGACATGCACTCAGCAGTCTTGNAAGCAAAGTGAGCCATTTATTGCCAGACACCGGATCTGTAGGGGCCTTGAACTTGGACAGTCAGCTTCTCGCACTATGAGAAATAAGTTTGTACTGTTCATAAATGATCCAGGTTGTGGTGTTTGTCATCACGGCAGAACGTAGGCAATGGTGCTCTTTAAGAGAGCACTTTAAGCTTCCAGAACCTCCCATGGGGGATTTCTGGGGAACAGGATTCTTGCTGTATAGCCCAATCCAGCTTGGCTAGTTACACTGCTAAAAGAGACTTGTGAACTACGACTGTGAGAGCGTAGAAATGANCTGTGAGGAGGAAACTAGAATTGTCTCCTGCCAGAGAATTCAGGAGGAGCNGTACAGCCTGGCTCCAGCCCTGCCAGAAACTCATTGGCCCACTTTAAGCAAGTTTTCAATTCTTTTGCATCTAGATTTTTCATTCTGCATCAGATTAGGGGTTTCTTCTGTATAGTGGTAACCATATTTTCCCCCTCTGGAATCCAATAGGAACACATGTTCTAGAAGTATCTTTTGTCCTTACTTGCATCTGATTTTAATGGGATTGTTACCAGTTGGTTACCTTCATCTGGTATCTAGTTGCATCTGATGCCTACCCTTAAGAATGGTTTGTTTCTCCAGTGAGACTCCCTTGGAGAAAACTAATTTTCCAGTTGCAAGCGGCTATCAATTGGAGATAGCTTCTGAGTTAGGCATGGGGGTTTGTGTCCACTTCCACTCTCAGTTCTAGGACCCCATCTGGTGCAGATTCATAGAGGCTTTGTGCATGCTGCCACAGTCTCTGTTAGTTCNTATGCATGCCTGTTGTTTCTAGAATGCTTTGTTTCCTTGGTGTCCTTAATGCCCTCTGGCTCTTATAATTTTTCTGCCTCTTCTTCCACAGGGCTGCCTGAACCCTGAGAGTGATTTGATAGAGACATCCCTTTTAGAGCTGGGTTTTTCAAGTTCTCTCACTCTCTGCATGTTGTCTGGCCATGAGTCTGTATTTGTTCTCATCTGCTGCAGGAGGAAGCTTCTATGATGACCTATGAGTATAGCAGAATGTCATTAGGAGACATTTTATTGATATGTTCCTTTAATAGAACAGCAATATTTGGCTTTCCCCTAGATTCCTGGCTTATCTAGTCTCAGGTTCTTAGATAGCCCGGTAGCATTGGCTCTGGGATCCATTTCATGGAGTGGGCCTTAACTCAAATCAGACATTGGTTGGTTACTCCCCCAAGATTTGTGCCACTATTGCACTAGTGTCTTGAAGACAGGTCACCAGTGTAGATCAAAAGGTTTGCAGCTGGATTGGTATGTATATTTCTCCTTTGGTAGTGTGCAAAATACCTTCCAATATTATGAATACTAGTCTGTTGGAATGAAGGCTCTAGGTAGGCACCANTTTGACTTCTCTATGTTTAATGAATGGTGTAGGTGTTGTCTTCAGCAGTAGGGCCTTACCATCAATTTGTGGAGAGACACCAATACCCTTGACAATAGCCTGGGTTGTTTTGGGGTTTCTATAGGACACCTTTGGCCAAGGTATCAGTTAGATGTAACCCATTACCAATACTGGAACCTTCATTTTATGATGAGAGTTATCTAGTTGGGGCTCTGTGTCCCTTGTTATTTGGAGATTTCATTTAGAATCCCTTCATATATGTACTTATTATATGAAGATTCTACTGTATTAAATTTCCATATGACTCCTCAAATGGTCCTTAGTTTTAGCTGTCCCTCTGTGCATTCCCTCCCTCATCTCCCTCTTCCCTCCCCTCTCTGTTAGATCTTCCCATTCTAGTCTCCCCACCTCCCCATCCACATCTAGCTATTTCCTCTTCCTAGGAAGATCCACCACCACCTCAGTACCTTACTCTCTACTGAACCTCTGTGGTTATATGGATTGTAGCTTGCTTATCAATGACAACAGCTAATATCCACATGTAAATGAATAGACAGAGTATTTGTCTTTCTGTGTTTGGGTTACCTCACTCACTATGATTTTTTTCTAGTTCTATCTATTTATCTGCAGATTTCATTTTTTTAAATAGCTGAATGATTTTCCATTGTGCAAATGTACCACATTTTCTTTATCTATTCATTGGTTGGGAGGCATCTAGGTTGTTTCCAGTTTCTGGCTATTATGAACACAGCAATACTGAACATGGTTGAGCAAGTGTCTGTGTGGTAGGATGAAGTGTCCTTTGGTTATATGCCCAAGAACAGTATAGATGGATCTTGAGGTAGCTCTAGCCTCATCTTTTTGAGGAACTGCCATACTGATTTCCATAGTGGCTGTACAAGTTTGCACTCCCACCAGCATTGGAGGAGTGTTCCCCTTGCTCCATATTATTGCCAGCAAGAGCTGTTATTTGTTTTATTGATCTTAGCCATCCTGATGTATATAAGATGAAATATCAAAGTAGTTTTGATTTGTGTTTCTCTGGTGGCTAAGGATGTTGAACATTTCTTTAAGTGACTCTCAGCCATTTGAATTTCAGCTATTGAGAATTCTGTTTAAATCTGTATGCCATTTTTTAAATTGGGTTGTTTTCTTGATGTCCAGCTTTTTTAGTTTTTTATATATTTTAGATATTAGCCTTCTATCACATGTGAAGTTGGTAAAAATCCTTTCCCAGCCTCTAGCCTGCCATTTTGTCCAAATAATGGTGTCCTTTGCTGTGCAGAAGCTTTTCATTTTCATGAGGTCCCATTTATTAGTTGTTGATCTTAGTGCCTGTGCTATCAGTGTTCTGTTCAGGAAGTCTTTTCCTGTGTCAATGCATTAAAGACTATTTTCCACTTTCACTCTTATCAATTCTGTGTGTCTAGTTTTATGTTGAGGTCTTTGACCCACTTGGGGTTGAGTTTTGTGTGGGATGATAAGTATGGATCTATTGACATTTTTCTAGATACAGTCATCCAATTTGACCAACACCACTTGTTGAAGATGTTGTCTTTTTTACATTGTGTATTTCTGGCTTCTTTATAAAAAATCAGGTGTCCATAGGTGTGTGAACTTATTTCTAGGTGTTCAGTTCTATTCCATTGATCAATATATCTGTTTCTGTGTCAATATCATGCTGTTTTATTATTATAGCTCTGTGATACATTTTGAGATTGGAGTGATGATAACTCTAGCAGTTCTTTTATCATTCAGGATTGTTGTTGTTGGTTGTTTTTACTCTTAGTTCTTTGGCTCTTTTGGAGGCCCACCACCCAGTTCCCAAATAAATCACACGGAGTCTTATTCTTTCTTATGAATGCCTGGCCTTAGCTTGGCTTATTTCTAGCTAGCTTTTCTTAACTTAAATTATCCCACCTACCTTTTGCTTCTGGGCTTTTAGCTTTCTCTATTCTATATATCTTTCTTTACTTCTTAATCAATGGCTTGCTATGTAGCTGGGTGGCTGGCCCCTCATGTCCTCCTCTCCTTCTTTTCTTGCTCCTCCTTCTTCCCAAATTTCTTCTGCTATTTATTCTTTCTGCCTGCCAGCCCCACCTATCCTTTCCCAGCAAGCTATTGGCCGTTCAGCTCTTTTAGATAGGCAAAGTAACACAGCTTCACAGAGTTAAATGCAACATGAAAGAATGAAACACATGATTGCATCACTAAACAAATGTTCTATAACATAAACAAATGTAACAGACCTTGAAGTAATATTCCACAACAGATTGTTTTAGATATTGTGTGTGTGTGTGTGTGTGTGTGTGTGTGTGTGTGTGTGTGTGTATGTGTGTGTGTTTCCATATGAAACTGAAAATTGTCCTTTCAAATCCTGTGAAGAATTATGTTAGGATTTAGATGTGATTACATTGAATCTGTTGTTTGTTTTTGGTAGGATGGCTGTTTTTACTATGTTAATTCTAACATGTATGAACCTGGGAGAGCTTTCTACTTTCTGATATCTTTTTCAATTTCTTTCTTAAATGTCTCAAAGTTTTTTAATCATATAAATCTTTCACTTGCTGGGTTATAGTTACCTCAAGACATTTTATATTGTTTGAGGCTATTGTGAAAGGTATTGTTACCCTGATTTCTTTCTCAGTCTGTTTGTCATTTGTATATAGGAGGGTTACTGATTTTTATGTGTTAATTTTGTATCACACTGCTTTACTGAAAGTATTTATCAGTTGTAGGAGTTTCCTGGTAGAATTTTTAGGGTTACTTATGTATATTATCATATCATCTGCAGATACTTTGACTTCTTCCTTCCAATTTGTGTCCCTTTGATCTCCATCAGTTGTCACAGTGCTCTAGTTTAGACTTCACNTACTATATTGAATAGATATGGAAAGAGTGGACAACCTTGTCTTGTTCCTGATTTTAGTGGGAATGCTTTGAGTTTTTCTTCATTTAGGTTGATGTTTGCTATGAGCTTGCTGTAAACTATCTTTATTATGTTGAGGTATGTCCCTTGTATCCTTAATCTCTTCAGGACTTTTATCATGAATGGGTGTTATATTTTGTCAAAGGCTTTTTCTGTATCTGATATGATCATGTGGTTTTTGTCTTTCAGTTTGTTTATATGATGAATTACATTTATTGATTTATGCACGTTAAACCATCTGGCATCTCTGGGATGAAACCTACTTGATCGTGGTGGATTTTTTGAAATGTGTTCTTGGATTTGGTTTGCAAACATGTTATTGAGTATTTTTGCATCTGTGTTCATATGGGAAATTGGTCTGTAATTCTCTTTCTTTGTTGGGTCTTCATGTGGTTTAGGTATCAGAATAACTGTGGCTTCATAAAAAGAATTGGCCAAGATTCCTTATGTTTATATTTTGTGGAATAATTTCAAAATTATTTGGTTTAATTATTATTTGAAAGTCTGGTGGAATACTGTGCTAAAACCATCTGGCCCTGGGCTTTTTTTGGTTGAGAGATTTTTAATGACTGCTTTTATATCACTAGGGGTTATAGGTCTGTTTAAGTTGCTTTTCTGATCTTGATATAACTTTGTGTACATCAAGAAAATTAACCCATTTCTTTTAGATTTTTCAATTTGGCTGAATACAGGCTTTTAAATNATGTCCTTACTGTTCTCTAGAGTTCTTAGTGTCTGTTGTTGTGTCCCTTTCATCTCTAATTTTGTTAATTTGATCCTCTCTCTGTCTTTTAGTTAATTTTCTCTGTCTTTTAGTTAATTTGGCGAAGGGTTTGCCAGTCTTATTGACAAAAGTGATGTTAAGTTACTAATTTTTTAATGTAGGTACTTAGTCCTATGGACTTGCCTCTTAGAATAGCCTTCATTGTTCTCCGTAAGTTTGAGTATTCATTTGTTGATTATTCATAAGTTTGTGTTTTCATTTTTATTTAATTCTAGAAAGTTTTTAATTTTTTCCTAATCTCTGTCTCGACCCACTTCTCACTCNGTAGTGAGTTGTTGAGTTTCCATGAGTTTGTAAGCGCTCTGTTGTTTCTGTTGTGATTGATCTCCAGCTTTAATCCATGGTGGTCAGATAGGATGCAGGGTGTTATTTTAACTTTCTTGNGTCTGTTGAGACGTACTTTGTGTCTGAGTATGTGGTCAACTTTTGAGAAAGTTCCATGAGGTGGTGAGAAGGTACAGTCTTTTGTGTTTGGGTGAAATGTTCTGCAACTCTCTGTTAGGTCCATTTGGTTTATAATGTCAGTTAGCTNCAGCATTTCTCTGCTTAGTTTTTGTCTGGATGACCNGTCCATTGGTGAAAGTGGGGTATCGAAGTCTCCCACTATCAGTGTGTGAGGGTCTATATGTGATTTAAGATGTAGTAGTGTTCCTTTTACAAACTTGGGTGACCTTGTATTTAGTGCATACAGGTTGAATTGCAATGTCCTCTTGGTAGATTTTTCCCTTGATGAGTACATCATGTCCTTCTCTATCTCTTCTGATTAGTTTTGGTTTGAAGTCTATTTGGTCAGATATTAAAATAGCTACACTGGCTTGTTTCTTGTCTATTTGCTTGGAATCCTTTTACCACTCTTTTNCCCTGAGGTTATGTCTATGTTAAGGTATATTTCTTGGATGCAGCAGCACAAGAATTCCTATTTTCAAATCCATTATATTAGTCTATGTCTTTTTGTTCGGGAAATGAGACCATTGATGTTGAGAGTTNTCAATGATTAAGTAGTGTTGCTGATTCCTGTTATTTTGCTGTTGTAGTNTGGTTTTNTCCCCTCCCTTCTTTTAGTTTGCTGGTCTGGGGTTATTTATTCCCTGGGTTTTCTTGGGTGAGGTTAACCTCTTGAGGTTGAAGCTTTCTTCTAGTGCCTTCTAGAAGAAGGGCTGGATTTGTAGATAGACACTGCTTAAATTTGGGTTTATCATNGAGCGTCTTTTTTCTCCATCCATTGTGAGTGAATGTTTTGCTGGGTATAGTAGTCTGGGCATCTGTGGTCTCTTAGAGTCTGTAGAACATCTGCCCTTCTGGCTTTTAGAGGCTTCACTGAGAAGTCAGNTGTTATTCTAATAGGTCTGCCTTTATATGTTACTTGGTCTTTTTCCCTTGCAGTTTTTAATATTCTTTCTTTGTTTTATATGTTTTGATTATTATGTGCCAAGGGGAATTTCTTTTCTGGTCCAGTCTGTTTGATATTCTCTATACTTCTTGTACTTTGATAGGCACCTCCTTCTTTAGTTTGGGAAAATTTTCTCCTATGATTTTTTGAAAATATTTTCTGTGCCTTTGACCTGGGTTTCTTCCCTTTCCTTTATTCCTATTATTTGTAGATTTGGTCTTTTCATAGTGTCCCAGATTTCCTGGATATTTTGTTCCGGATTCTTTTTTTTAAGACTTAATCTCTTACTGAGGTATCCCTTTCTTATATCTTGTCCTTAATGACTGAGATTCTCTCTTCTATCTCTTGTATTCTGTTGACGAAGCTTGCCTCTCGGGTTCTTGTTGATGCTCCTAAATTCTCATTTCCAGTTTTCCCTAAGTTTGGGTTTTCCTTATTGATTCTGTTTCCACTTGCAAGTCTTTAACTGTTTTTTTTCCAGTTTTTTTCACTGTTAGTTTGTCCCATAGATTTCTTCAATGGATTTGTTAATTACCTATTTAAAGACTTCTAATGTATTCATAAATGCTATTTCGAAGTTCTTGTCATGTGCTTTAGCTATATTGCTGGTCTTACTGTAGAAGGGTTGCTGAGTTTTAGTGGTGACATATTGTCATGGCTGCTGTTGTGTTATTATTCAGACATCTAAGCATCTAAGTTTGGGAAGATTGTAATTCTAGGTGCTGAGATCTGTTTCTGTCTTTGTTGGATGAGTGTTTCATTCCTTGGTTTCTGTTGCTCTCTCTGATTCTTAGGAGAGTGTAGTGACTATGGGTTGCCTGGTAGGGAATGCTTCTGAGATCCTGCTAGATGTGGCCTCTGTCAGTTCTGGCTAGAATGTGTTTCTTTGTATTGGGGTTGACACTTAGGATGGAGATGGGCTAGNAGATGGGGACTCGGGGGAGGAGAGCAGGGTGTGCCGCCAGGATCTGTTTAGTCTCCTGAGAATGGAGCAGAGAGGGAGGAGAGACCACAGCCAATGGTCTGCTGCAGAGCTAGGGATGAGACTGGAGGGCTGGGTTTGGAGATGAGGAGAGAGGGAGAGTGATCTGAAAATGTCTATCTGCTTCCCTGGCCGGTGTGGCTAGTGGGTTCCCAGGGAATGCTTGAAGAAGTGAGGAAAGCTTTAGGAGATCAGCCTGATCTGCTGGAGATGGGGACAGAGGGAAAGGGAGGCTGCAGCAGGTGATCTGCTGCAGAGCTGGGCATGAGACTGGGGGTTGGATCTGGAGGAGATGAGGGAGAGTGAAGGTCTGTAGATGTGTACCTGCTCCTTCTGTTTAGATCACTCCAGACTTCAGGGGAGTCCAGCTCTTGGTGAAGGTTGAAACTGCTCATGCTTGTCTGTGCCTTGTCTTCTGGAGATTCTGATAAACCAATAGGCAAAGCCGAGTCAGGGCCATAATTTCAGGGCCATGGATTTTGGATCATGATCTGTCCTTATCTGTTAGGAATGAAATGTCAAGATGCTCTGTGTCAACTGTGAGCACTGTGCTTCAGGTCTGCGGCATNTTGTGCTTCAAAGTGCTCACTCTGGGCAGGGAATGTTCTGGGGGAAGCTGGAAAAGGTGATTTACCTGTAGGTACACAGCCTCTTTAGCCACTTTTATTTTTATAATGCAAGCTACTTTTCACTCAGATCCTGGCCTGTAAAGTCATGACTCACCCAGTCATTCATTTACCATGTTTGTTTTGAGGACATGTCTTCCAGGGAGTGATTGGTACCAAGAACTCAAAGATAAACTATACGGGAGTTGTTTTTTTTCCTGGCTGGAAAATATGACAGTTGGAGATCCGAAGGAAGCCCTAGAATGTCACATCTGGAGTGCAGAAAGGACAAGGAAGGTTCACAAAGGTGGTGGCATTTGGGTCAGTTTGGACTTGGCTTGCTCTGGGTAGTTGACATCTGAATCTGGGCTTGACATCTCCTTCTGCCCATTTCCTCTCTGGGTCCATCTCCTCCTTGGAGGACCAGGTGCTGGTGAAAGAGTTGAGAAGCTAGTCAACTCTTCTAGAAAATACATCATCTGTCCCACACAAGATCTTTTAAATTGGACAATACCATTGTATACTGATGCCTNGGTAAGCAATGGCTTAAATTTGGCTTTTNCCTCTCAGATAGTAAGGACCATGGTAGCTGTCTGCTAGCACTATTCCCAGATTCTGGGAGCAGCCATAGCATTGTTGGGAAGAAACACTTCCCTAGCCTTTATAATTTTAAGGACCACTTAAAGATACCATGCATGATTGGGTTGGATTCATAGTTCCAGAAAAGACTGCCCATGATTCATGTCATGCTGATATTTTCAGTCAAGACAACATATGCCTATAGGAAGGAGCCTATTGTTAGGGAACCGATGGCTTGGGATGAAAATGATGTCACTTACCAGTTTGATTTGGACCAGATGAGATTAGGTCCATTCAGTGTAGTATAGTTGTAGACTGGATTTGACTTAGAATCACCATGGAAACATAGTCCTGAATGTATCTCTGAGGGTNTTTCCAGAATGGCTTAAATGAAGAGAGAAGAGTTACCCCGCCCTGAGTCTGAGTGGCCCCATCCTGTGAGCTGGATTTAGGAACTCAAGCTAGCTGAGCACCAGCATACATTGCTCTCTGCTTCCCCACTGGGGACACAATGTGCTGCCTCACCCTCATNCTGCCCTCTGTCTACACCATGATGGATTATATTCTCAAGNTGTNANCCAAAATAAATCCATTTTACCTTCAGGGATTTGCTTTTGTCAGGTAATTTATCACAGCAGAGAGAAACTTAAATAATCCTCCATCCTGAACGTACATTTTTCTTTCTGGGATGCCCACTTCGGATGACACAGATGTCTTTGTATGTCAACAAAGTGCAGGACAGATTTTTGCCAATGTGAACTTGTAGGCCACGATATTGCCCATGTGTATACAAACAGCANGATGCACAGGCACANAATAGACGTTCACTAGACAAGGAAAGTGAGAGCTTCAAGGGCTACACAGTTCCCTGTGCAATGCCAAGTTTAAGTTGCTGGAAGCAGTCAGTTTTCTGCTTTTGAATCAAGACTGGGCCCATCTGGTAGATGTGCAATAAATGTAAGCTGCTGTTTTNGTCTCCGATTTTACCCGTTATTCTCATCTTAGGACTTATTGGGCTGTGTGTAGGTAGGATGAATTATTTGTGACCCAGGACTATCTAGGAATGATGCTTCCTTAAATGACTAAAGAGAACTATCCAGTGGGGAGTCTGTGGTACTTTCTGTCCACCTACAGATGGATTTCTGGCTCTGTCTTGTTGGCTTTATTGTCCTGGTATAACCTAGGGAGAGAGGAAACAGTCTCCTTCCCATAGAACACCGGGGCACCCTGNCGTCTACCCGAGGTTAACATGATTATGTGTAGTGTGAGCTGAGAAGGTTAAGGTTAATTATTGAACCAGATTTCCCTTTGGAAATACCCATACCTCTGTGGAAATGCCTACTCCAGTAGACGTGAGCNGATTCTAGCTTGGAGCCCTTGTGGGAATATGTCACTGATAAATCCCCTGGGCCTGGAGGAGGAAGGAAGGCTGTGTTCTTGGGAAGACAAGGCAGGAGAGCTCCAGAAGCCTCATCATCGTGTTCTTTTCTCTGCCTATTCCTAGAATCTTGAGGAAGAGCCACCTTAGGCTCCTCGAGATTCTTCCTCACCATTAAGAGTTTCACTCNCTTTATTAGTTATGTTTCTCATTTCCACAATAAAATACCTGGCAAGAAGCAATTTATGGGAGGAGAGGTTGATTTTGGCTTACNGTTTGAGAGTACAGGCCATGGAGGCTGGGGAGCCCTGCTGGCACTCCACATCTGGAGAGTGGGAAGTAGAGGAGACAGGAAGGAGGGCTGGCCGTGAAAACTTGAGGTCACCACATCCATTTCCTTCAGAAATAACACCTAACATTTCCACAACCTTCCAAAATGGAGCCATCAGTTATGGATCAAGTATTCAAAACTGTGAGCCTATGGAGGACATTTCATATAAAATCCATGGCAAATAATGAAATCATTTTTAAAAGCCAAATTATTCCAATTGCAGTTATTTTGGAAATGCAATTTGCATTAATTGCTGGAATGCTCAAATATAATCTGTACAAGAAACTAGAATTACTTTGGATGATCAGGTAATTGAGGTGAACTGTTAAATGGGGACTCTAGGGTATTTCTGTCCATTTATAGAGACAATTATGACTCTTTTTGTAGATTTATTTGCCTGGTACCTTACTCCCCAGGACTTCCATTCATAATATGTCTAGGGAAATGTCTAAGAGGTTGGCAAATAAGATTTGCTTCATTTAGAAGAGGATTATATAAGAGCAGTGTGTGAAAAATGATAAGCTGTTGTAAGACATTTCAGAGAGGAAAGCAATGGAAGCATCTGAAAGAAAGCACATAAAGTTGAAGAAGCTGTTGCTCATCAGCAAAGGCTTCCTTGTCTGTATTAAAGTTGAAGAAGCTGTTGCTCATCAGCAAAGGCTCCCTTGTCTGTATTAAAGTAGAGGAGGCTGTCTCCCATCAGGGAAGGTTTCCTGCCTGTATTTTGTTGGGAAGTCCTACCTGGATTCCCAGAGAGATCACAGTTACTTGCCTTGTGAATAATTCAAACATGTCAACATCACATCAGCACCATGGCAGGGGTACTAAGCTAAGGTGTGGACTGTGATATCTAGGAACTCACAAAAGGAGGCACTGTGGGATCATTCATTCTGAGAGCAGACTCATAAGCTCTCAATTTACATGAAGGAATAAGTTATTGTTTGAACAGGTTTAAAAAATAAACATGGTATGGTGGTTTGAATGATGTCACCTGTAAATCTCGGCCATTTTAATAGTTGGTGGCACCGTTTGGATAGATTTAGAAGGTATGGTCTCGATGGATAAAGTATGTTACTGGGGGCAGGCTTTGAGGTTTCAAAAGCCACACACCCTTTGCAGTGCACTGTCTGTGTGCTGCCTGTGGTTTGGAGTGTGAGCACTGGGCTATTCTTCCTGCTCCAGTCACCATGCCTGCCTGCTGCCATGCTTCCCCACTGTGACGGCCTCTAGCCCTCTGTAACCACAAGCCCAAATAAACCCTTCCTTCTATAAAGTGCCTTGGTGTGGTGTTTTAGCACAGCAATAGAAAGGGAACTAATGCACGTGGTAGGGAATATTTACTGTCATANTCTGTCACTGGCCCAGCTCAGTCACTAGTCAATTCTTTCTTCTGGCCATCTCCATCATTCTTCATGAATAACCCAGCCTTTGGATCGAACCCTCACTCCAGCATTGTCATTTTCTCTTTTCTCCCTCCTCAGACTGCACTTAGGGCAGCTATAAGTATATAAACAAACAAACAAACAAACAAATAAATAAAATTTAGGTGTTGAAAGCAAAGCTTTTCCTACTCTTGCTCTTCAGTCTCCCCCTCTAGTAGTGTTTCAAATCACAATGGTGAATGTGTGTGTGTTTGTGTGTGTGTGTTGTGTGTGTTGTGCACAAGCATGCACATGTGCGCAGTTGTGTGCAGGAGCATGTGTACTTCTATGCATGTGGAGGTCAGAGGTCAGTGTTGGCCGTCTTCCTTTGCTGTCCTCCACTTTATTTTTCGAGACAAGATNCCTCACTGAACTGAGAGCTCAGTGATTCAGCTGGACTGGCTGGCCCGTGAGCTCCAAGGATCCATCTGTCTCCACCACCNTCCCCTCCTGCTACNCATGTACTGCTTCTCCCACTAACATGGGTGCAGGGGACCCATACTTTGGTCCTTAGGCTTGTGCCAAGACTTTAACCACTGAGCCATCTCCCCAGCTCATAGCACATTTTTTATGATAAAAATGAATGTTATCACAAATCACTCAGGTCTCATAGCTGTCACTGGGGTTCACTCCTATTATCTGTACATTTTATGGGCTTTGACAAATGCAGAGAACATGCACCTACCATTACAGCATCACATGGAACATTTCTCTACCAAAACAGTTCACTGCTTTGTACAATTCACCTTTCCCTTCTGGTAAGCCCCAGCAGCTCTTGGTTTGTGTTTGTTTCTTCATAGTTTTGCCTTTTCTGGACCACCAGAGTTGGAGTCCTACTGTGAACAACCATTGTCAGCCTGGCTTCTTCCACTTGGTAGCATGCATTTTCATGGCTTATTTCCTTTTAGTGGTGAATACTGTTCCAGCCTGTTTCCCCAGCTCTCTAGAGCACCCAGGTGTCTCCTGGTGCAGAGACAAGAGTTAACAAAGATGGCTGTTGGGAGGGTCAACATCCCTTGAGCATTGACACCTGGTGCAGAGACAAGAGTTAACAAAGATGGCTGTTGGGAGGGTCAACATCCCTTGAGCATTGAACTTGAAAAAGTGCCTCCACTGGGAAAAAACATCGCCTCTTTGAAGCTCTTCNTGGTGATGACATTTGGCAGTTGTTTTTACCCTGTTGTCATGGATGGAGGAAGCCCTGGTTTCTTTGTGTGGTGCACCATTGTGCCTCTGTGGTGCTGCAGTTATCAGCACCTGCCATTGCTGCTGCCCATCTGTGCTCTGCTGTGTGTTCTTGCCCAGGGTGACATGGACAGTCCTGAGTGTGGGCTAGTTTGGCTGCTGCNAGGGTCTCACAGNAGGTCTAATTTTATTCACNTGGCACTGTGGTCCCTCCTGGTCAAACATGTTACTAACTCCCTCTGTGTCAGTACTAAAATCTTAATTCAGGATCCCAAGTGACCTGTTCCTGAGCTCTGAGTTCCTGCCAGACCAGGGGATCTGTGGGAGAGAGAGCTTCTTGTGATTTTCTGTAGGGGGTCAGTGGGAGGGAGCTCTGTGTGGTTTTCTGTAGAGGGTCAGTGGGAGGGAGCTCCGTGTGGTTTTTTTGTGGCAAGGTGATGCACTCACCCTGCGAAGGACTCTGACTCTTCAGTTACTACACGAGCCCTTTGTATCTAGGTTTCAATATAGCAAAGCAAGAAATAGTAAACGATCATGGGAGTATCTCATTAATTAGTGCTGCCTATGGAGTTAGACTTAAATCTTCATTCTTCATTCTTTGATTGGATACTTCAAGGAAACTAATTTTGCATCTTTAGCTTTTAATTTCTGATCTTAGATGCAGAAAAAAAAATACCAAGATCCCCTTGAAACATTGTAGAAGGAATCACTTAGAAATTAAAACAATGGGCTCCCANCAACGATGCAAGGGTTATAAGAATGCATTGGGGTAAAGCATGATTGTGATGCTTGACTGCAGCGTCTTTAGTTTCAGTTTGCAAATTCACATATTTCATGAGCTTACAGTTGGACAATCTGTGTTGTTTATTTTTCTTTTCTGTCTAGCTTGTCCTGAAAACAGTATTTTCCAGGGCTAACCCGGCTGGCCAGACCAGCAGGCTCTCATCTGCTATGGGCTGTGACGCACGCTGTCTGTTGAGATATCGAAATAATGGCTGCAGGCTTCATCATAATGTCTATTGTGTCTGTTTATAGAAAAAGAACTCAGTGGGTCTCATTTCCTTTAGGGGAGGAAGGAGATGGTTTCAGGTATTTGGATATCACCCTGAGCGTAATTATGCTCAAGCATGAAAAATATGAGAAGCAGATGGGGAACTGGACATCTAAGACCCAAGGTCTAGATTTTAATCCCAAATACCAAAGGAAATATTTGAGTTATAATAAGAACGAGATGGTAAAAATAGATACCTTGAAAGAGGCTGTGGAAAGGTGATTGAAGCATTTTTTAAAAAATTGTGGGTTGGTTTATTTTTCCAAAATGGCATTTTACTTTTCTCTCTTAAAACTTNAACTGTAATGTCAAGGTAATGTGCCTTCAGGGGCCTATTTAGTGGAATAGCCTTGCCTTTGAGATTACTTTCAGAAAGATGTTCATTTTTTTAATCATTATTTTTGAGAACGTCAGACAGGTACGCTGCATCTACATCACTCCACCNTTCCCTCCCACTCGGACTCCTCCCACACCCCCCTGCCACGTTCATCATCTCTTATCATTATTGCTGCATGTATATGCATATGTATACGTAGCTGAGTCCTTTTAGCTTATGTACATGTGTCCAGGGATGACCACTGTGCATTGGAGAGCCTATGTGGGAGTTTGTCTCTGGAGGAAACGGATTCTCTCTCTCTTAGCATCCATTAGTAACCTGTAACTCTTCATTTAGGAGTGGGGCCATGTGGAATTACCTCCGTCCATGTTGCAGTGTCAACCGATGATATCTTGCTGGGCTTCTTCAGGCAACCATATTGTTGCAACTTCCTGGGTGCATTTTCCTTGTCATGTCTAGGGGACACTATCTGACAGCAGAGGTCCTGGGCCTCTGCCTCTTACACTCTTTCCATCACCTCTTACCATAGTTTTCCCTGAGACATACAGATGTGGAGTTTGTGTTGCAGATTCATTTGGGGCTGGCTCCCGCAATTTATTCTATGCATTTAGACCAGCTGTGGATCTCTGAAATAGTTGCAGACTTTCAGCAGTTGACTGGGTCAACATCGTCTTGGAGATTCTACTTTTGGCAACTTGTAAAATTAGATTCTACNCCCTCTGGGTCTGCAGCTCACATTCAAATCCTCATNGTCATTTGTTCAATCATTTTCCTTTGTGGTGACAATTGATACCTTCATCTGTCCAGTCTTANGAGCTTCTCCCAGCTGTTATGATGAGTTCTTAGCATCTCTGTTATGCTGACTGTCCTTGGGGATGCTTCTTATCCCCCACTCCCCTGTACTATTATTCTCTTTGCCCATCACAGCAATATTAGCAAGTGACAATGGCTTATTTATAACGCCATCCTGAGTCTTTTGAAGCTTCTCATTAGATCAGCAGTGGGGCTATACAAGCTGTAAGTTTTAAACACAACAGTTTCATTTGCCAGTATGAAGGTGTCCCTGGTGCAGCTTGTGCTGTGTCCTCATCAGCCAGCAGCCGGGAATCCAAGGACATGGCCTGGTCCTCATGAGGAACACAGCAGTCAGAGAGGGGCCCCGGATGAAGAGGGACAATATGGCAGCTACTGCATGCCTTTCCATTGGCTAGAAACATGAGTTTTCACAGACTCCTTCATCTTCTCAGGGTCTTGTACATAATCAGGAGTAATAGACCCTGCCCTATGTATCCCAAATGTTGGTGTCTATCATGTTTATATTGTTAGGTGATAGAGAAGACTGTCTTAATAAACTAGGTATATCCATATGGCGGGATGGAGGGTCATAGTTTGGCAAAGTTTAATTAATAACCTGGGCACACTAAGGGAGCAGTGATTAATAATCTATAACNATTTTAGCAATAGACTATCATAGTGTGAGTGAGCAGATGAAACATGGGGCTCAGAATCACCTGCAATTTCTAGCATCCACAGGATTCTTAGAATGTACCTTGGAATATGCTAGGGTGTCTGTGTTAGAGCCAGAGGCAATTTTATAAATGGGTGTGTGTCTTTACCTCTCACGTTGGGAAACTGACCGATGGTGATTAAGTGACTTGTCATAATCAGAGCCATGTGTGGACCTGGTGCTTCTGTCTATGTCACCACAGGTCTGAACTCCAAAGCAAGGGGAATAAAGACTCCAGTTCAGAAGATCAAGGTGGCTCTTCTCAACCCCAGGAGTACCCCAGACATTTCATAAGCCACATCCCTGGATTCCTCTTACATATGTCACTCCATTATGGGAGTCTTTACCTTCCCAATTCAGGCTTTCTACGTACTAGATAAGATTGGTGGACGTGGTCATTCTGTTTTTTAGTTTCAGAGTACAAATGATCCCAGATTTTATTGCCTAGCTTGTGGCTGATTGCCAAGTAGGTCCTTTGTTTTTGGGGAATTGTTCGTGGTTAATTTATATATTCTTCTCTCCTTCTGTGCCCTTGGTACCACCCAGCTGGTATTTTGTCTTTTCATGAGTCCTTTCCCTGGGTGCCAGTAGCACAGTCTCATGTGACAGGTACTTTGTAAATAATTAACCAAGGGAAGCACATTTCAGATGCACCAGGCAGAAGAGCATNGTGGTTTGTCAGTCCAAATGAAATAAGGAGAGATGTTTTCTGAGAAATCTGTCACCGTAAGCTGACAGTGATGGCCATGATGATTCCTCAGCTTTCCCCTTTCCAGCACTATATATANATCCNGTGCACAGAATGTGATTCACCTTCATATGTTTGACTGTGATGGTGTTGGGCTCCTTGAACATTTTATTAAGTTATTTTTTAACAACTTATTAAATTAGCATATCTACTTCCTTCATTGACCAGTGATTGGAATCACTACCAACATGGATCCCACCATGGAGTCCAACGTCTAGGCAGTGCTTGATGGCCCTTTCTTGTTCTCAGCCTAGTTCAGCCATAGATACTGCACACTACCTTTAAAATATGCTCTTACTACAACTATGTCCCATCTGCACAGCTGAGGCTATGTGCCAAGCCCCTGTCATTGTTCACTTGGGGGCTCCATTCCCTTTCTATATGAGTTACTTTTTGTTTTAATTTGCTGGTACAAAACACCAGTAAAAAGCATCTGAAGGAAGGCAGGTTTAATTTTGGCTCACAGTTGGAGGGTGGAGTCCATCATGGCAAAGAGGCATGGTGGCAGAAGCATGAGGTGGCTGGTCACATTGCATCCACAATCCCAGGAAACAGATCATTTGGACATTCATCATCCCATCTGACAACCATATGACTTCATTAGGCAAGTAAGATGAATATTATGAACTCCATAGTACAGATGGGATGGGATCCCCTTATAGCAAATTTTGTGAGCCTGTTCTCAAGTTGTGTGATATTGACCAGTTAGTAGAACTATTGTATTTCAGCGGGTCCCAATCTTCAGAGTGTATTAATATTTATTTGATTTCTGAATTGTTATATTTGGGTGCAGCCTGAAAATCTGCATTTAAAGCAAGCAGTGGGAATGAGTCAGATTGTGTGTGTGTGTGTGTGTGTGTGTGGTGTGTGTGTGTGTGTGTGTGACCAGAGATGAAACTCAGGGCCTTATACATGTGAGGCAAATGCTCTACCCCTGAGCTACATCCTCAACACAATATGAGGAAATTCGTCTTTTAATACAGTGAGGTGCTAGATCATGAGGAGGCACAGTAGCCTGGCCCCAAGGAGACCTCACCATCTGCTTTGAGAAACACTGCTTTCTATGCTAATAGAGTACCTGGCANAGCATAGATGTTCACCAAAAGTTCATTCATTTAACAAATTCATTCGTTAATAAATCNCAAGTCAGTATCAGCCACTACACACAGAATAAAAGCNTCTAAGGCTACTGAGATGGACCAACAACCCTGAAACCNACAAGGTAGGAGGGAAGCAAATCCCACAAATTGTCCCCTTACCTCTCCATCTGTGAGCCGTGGTGCACGCATGCCTTCCCCCAAACTCCAATAAATGTAAAAACAAAGTTAAAAAAAATCACACCCAACTTTCCAAGCAGAGCAGAATAGGCAACACACATTGAACACAGCGGCACCTCAGCTTTATTGTGGCCTNGGTCAATGGGNCTTTCAGGGGTCTACAAGAAAAACTAACTGGTTCTCTGTCTCATTTGCAGTACCCTAGCCCTGCAGATTTTAACCCATACAGTTCTAACACCCCCCACAGTACTAATAATTATTTTTCCTTTAATAGACTTTCTTAATTCTTTCCCTTAGGTGTTCAGCTTTTAGAAGCCCATGATGATCCATCAGCAAATAGGAAGCCAGTATCTTCCTGCCTAGCACATAACTTCCTGTGAGGATAAACCCTTAGGTGTGCACCAATAGGAAACTCTGATCTCCTGTAACAATGCCTCTAGCATGTTCCAGAACCATGAAGGGCNTATTTTAAAGAGGCATCAGATGAAGTTTCCTTGAAGGGTTTCAGATCCTACAGATCAGTGAAAGCTCCTACTAAAGGCCTCNACTGAGANCTGGTCNCTTTGGGGCCAGGCTTCTTACTNTGTGTGCCTCCTCCCGATCTGGCATCATGCTGTGTTCATGGGTAAGTTGTTGAAGCTGGGTTGAGGACGTAGCTTAGAAGCAAAGCAGTGGTCTAGCATGCTTGAGGACCTGGATTCTGTCTCCAGCATGGAGTCATAACTCTCATGGAGATAGTGTGAAGAGGGAGTGAGCAGGGATATTGAAATGAATGTGGCCTCTTTGACAGTATAGAGGGCAAGGAGGCAATAAATGGAACAGACACCTCATAGCACTTCCTTCTCTGCAGATAGGAACAAGTTGCTTGCCTTTCTTATCTTCAGTTCATAGACAGCGAGACATCAAGACCTGGATAATGTGATCTCAAGAACTCATGGTTCTCTACTTAAGTTCATATTCCCCTCTTTGGGCATTATGTCCTTGGGTTAAACAGTCAGGGTGCTAGAGGGCCACCAAGGCTCTGTGATAAAGCTGGGTCCCACCCTCTGATGGAGAGGAGGTTCTTCATACAGTTGGCTGGGTGGGGGATGAGAGCGTGCATCAGACCCACCTGTGGGACTGAATGTGTGAACTCCAGGTGCTCATGTTGGAAAGGCTCCCATAGCCTAGCTGGAACGCATGACTGTAAACTTCAAGCCCCCATTGTCATCAGTCATGCAGAGACTTCAGGCACTTGTCCCCAGANGCCTGCATTCTTAGTTAACATCTGATGTCCTCCCCTCTCAGAGGGGTCACTGGTCACTTCAATCCAGATACCTTCATTTTAAAACNTGGAGAAAGTACTGGTTGCCCAGTGTGGAGGAGCAAAGATTTCTTTTCTTTATTCATCACTAGGGTCACAGCTAAGGTTCCCATAACAAAAGACAGGTCAACAAGAGAGAAGCATACACGTGTACATGACNTAGGAGCCTTCAGTAATAAAGCCCAGTAAACTTGTTTGTTTTAAACATTGTTTGATGGAGTCGAGGATGGTCGCAGAGAAGTATGGCTGCTTGGGAAAGTGTAATGAGAGGGTAATGAATTTGTGGAATTAGCAAGAGCTCTTTGTTCAGGTTCTCTGGGAGTTCCTTTGCTTCTGGTTGTAGGAAGAGTATCTTTTTCATGAGGGTCTNCCTGCTGCAGGCAAGGGCAGGAGAGGTCAGAGTGACCTTCCTGCTTCTCTGGTTTCTCACAGTCAAGGTGTGGTAATTGGGGACAGCATAGCTTGAACCCCCTTCACTAGCTTAGAGGCTTGGTTCAGAAATGAGGTCAGTTACCNCATGATGGAGCATCTTCTAAGACACACAGCCCACAGTGTTCCCACTTGCCCTTTATCNTTGTGTGGGGCACTGAGCCACAGNTGCAGGGCTCTATCCTCGCTGTTGATTCTGGTCCTTCTGTTTTATCTCTTCACGAGAGAGCAAAGGCGTGATGACCTGAAGGAAGACTTCCTCATACAGTCCAAGCTCTTCTTTCTACCTCCTGTGAAAGCTCACAGTTGACAGAATTTCCTTCCCAGGACCTTTTAAAGTGTAAACAAAATGTGTCACACTTGGCACTTCGTCATCTGCAAATGTGGCCTTGTGTCTCCTGTGCTGCTCAGTTTTCCAGGGTCCCTTGGCTGTGTGTTCTGTCAAAGAGAAAAGGAGCAGGAGGGAAAGGAAGGGGCAGCTCACAAACCAGGAACAAAGAGTTGCAGTAATGCTTAGTGCATCCTCTC
>LZPO01108123.1:38914-50514 GCA_001675575.1 Neotoma lepida | reverse complement strand
GACTCATGAGATGGCTAGGTTTGGTTCCCAGCACCCACCTGGTAGCTCACAACTGTCTAGAGCTCCAGTTCCAGGGAATCCAACCCTCTCTTCTGATCTCAGTGGGCAGTGGGCACTGCACACACATGGTGCACAGACATACACTCAGGCGACACACACACACTAAAATGATTTTCCAAAGTTGACAAGATTGATAAGCTCTATTGTAGAGCACTGTTGGAGGATACTATTCCACGATTATTGTATATTGTGTAATATCTAGAAGAGGGGAGTTGAGAGCATCCCCACAGGAGAAATGCTGTCTGAAGAGCAGAGGATGCCAGTCACCTTGATTGGTCACTGCACAGTGGATTTGTGTGTCACATTATCACTCTGCATTCCAGAAAAATGGACAATTACTGCATTAATTACAACTAAGATTGAAAAGCTGCTCCCTTTGATCTGCTCTGACTCTCTACTCTCCATTCTGTTTCTTGCACTGAAGAGCAGGGACATTAGAAGAGGCCAGTTGCAGGCATAATATAATCCTCCCAGATTATCCCAGGCTCTTAAGCTCTCTAAACACTCAGAATCTGAGTGCGGTCCTGCTGCCTTTGTTTTCAAGCCGTNGTGTGAAGGACTAAGCGCCATGCCTCATGTCTGCGGCTGGAGAAGATGCTGCTCCATAGGTAATGGATGCTGTCACCATNACAGCCTTTTTAAAACACACACCTCACCTCTCCCAGGCNTGGGGCAGAGAGGGCAGTAGCAGAAATAGCAGGGCTTTGAGCAGACGACTGTAGTGAAGAGGTTTTCAATCTCACACCCTTTCAATGTGGNTTGTAGGCNGGAAGTTTAAGACAAAGCAAAACAGCACCTTTGTTTACGGAGGGAAAGCTTTCTGTTTGTAATTGTTAGCTGTGTGTATTTTTCGTATGTTGAAATAGTGTTTAAGGGTCATGTAGATGTTTTAAAATTTCAATGCATCATTATGTGGCTAGTAAGAAACCCATAAGTTCTGCTTGGAACTTGGATTTTTCTGTGGTCTTGAAGTAGTTTGTTTGCTTGAATGGTCATCAGAGGACAGTTGTAAGGTCAGAACTATAGCTTCTGATTGAAAATCATGATATTTATCTTGTTTTCAATGGCTTTTTCCTGTGTCTCAGCAGCAGAACAGTCGTTGGCTGAGGATGAAGTGCTGGGTTCATTTCTCAGCTCCGCCAGAAGAAAAATGATTTTTTTCTTCCCACCTGAACTTGTTTTGAGACTGTTTCTTTTGGTTTCATATCATGCCGAATTATCATTAGGCATTCCATTTGTTCATGTGACTTAGGAACCGTGGTGTGCCAAAGGCTGGAACAGAAACACCCTGAGAACATAAATTGCATTCTCAGTTTCTGAGCGTCCTTTAAGTGGCAACAAGGATAACAGATGAAAACTGTAATCAAGGGACAGACCTAACCCACTGTTTGCCAGGATGCATTGCATTTTGCACCTGATATGTTAGTCCTTACTGTGTGAGAGCAATGCTCTCAGGAACCTGGNCACAGAGAAATGGCAATGATTATGTTGAATCTTCATGACAAGACACTGTCCTGAGGAAGCCACTCAGAGTGCTCACAGGGCATAAGAAGCTCCCTTGCTTGTCTCTTGTGCCCCATCAATTCATTTACTGGTCCACTTTAACTTGGGACTCAGGTGTTTGCAATCAAGATACAAATCATGATCCCTTTAGACATATTTATCAGCATTATTGGGTAGATAAGAAAATTGCCTGGTAAACAATACCCAATACTATAATGTCCTACTTTATATCCATACACTTTTTTTTCAACTGTTAAATCAAGCCTGGTTTCTTCCCTCAATTTTTAATTATGTAAAATATTCATAAAATGCATCACCATTACCACCTTTAAAAATCTTTTTAAGATTTATCTATTTTTATTTTATGTGTATAAATGTTTTGTTTACATGTGTGTATGTGTACTGCATGTGTGCCTGTTGCCTTGGGAGGCCAGAAGAGGTGTCAGAGTGCCTGCAACTGGACTTACAGATAGTTGTGAGCTGCCATGTGGGTGCTGGAANCAAATTCAGTCAATGCTCTAGTGGCCAATTGAGCTAAACGCTGAGGTGTCCTTCCAGGCCACCACTATTATGTTTATATGTACAGTTAAGTGCATTTAGTAATTCAGTAATTGTATAAGTATTACATACAATGTTTTCTTTGATTAGCTTATATCCCCAAGCACAATGTCCTCAAGTTTCATTCATGATGTAGCATATGCTAAGAGTTTCCTCTCTTTAGTGGCCAAGGATTGTCCACTGCACATATGTACCAGGTTTGGGTTATCTACTGGTCCATCCATGGCCACTAGAGTGTTTCTATATTTTAGCTATTGTGAATACTGATGTTGTGAACATGGGCATAGAAATAGCTCACCATGACCATGNTTGCAGTTGTTTNGGGGCATGTCCTAAAAGTGGAATTGTTAGAACATANGACAATCNTACTGTTAATTTTGGAAGAACTGCCATAAAATGCCCCTTGAAGGTGATACATTTTATATTTCTACCAACACTTCGGTTTCCATGGTTTTCCTCCTGATGTGTGAGGTGGAACCTCACCTTAGTTTTGATTTGTGTTTTGCTGGTGAATAATGATGGCGAATGTCTCTTCATGCTGGTTATCGTCTTTGGAGACAAGTCTTTTTTTGCACTTTGTCCANGTTTGATTCTGGTTGGCTTTTCTTACTGTTGAGCTCATGAATTCTCTCTGTATTTTGGACATTCATCTTTATCAGATATTTGATTTTCAGTAAATGTTTTTTCTGTTCCCTAGGTTGCCTTTTTACTATTGATAGTCTTTTGATACACAAGCCCNTTTTAATTTTAACCGAGCCCAAGTTGTCTTATTTTTCTTTTATTAACTATGCCTTTGGTGCTATCCAAAAGATCCTGGCCAAATATAATACATTAAGTTTTTTTTTTAACAATTTAATTTCATCCCTATGATTATGAGGCAGATTGATGTTTCCTTGCTGTAACATTATATATAACATCATATATAGCAAGCAAATAAAAACGTAGAAATTTCTGCTCTAACAATTATGACTAATGTTAACTTCAGATGCAAATTTACACTTGTTTTAACATGAGAAGCGTTTTAGGAAAAGAAACCATTTCTTTGACATATTTAAGGACAAATAGANGNTCCTTTCTCTCCCGATGGCTTTCCAGTAACAGAAACTCCTGTCTATGAGGCAGTCACATTAACCAACTAAGCCGTGGAGCAGGCTNCTCCNTCCACTCTAGCAATGTGAAGTCGGAAGAGGTGCATGACAGACAGAGGTGGAAGAGACAGCTANTGTTCTGAGCATGCATGCAATTGTGTCACCACTCACAACAGGAAAATAACATTGATGCNCCCCAAAATGTCCAAGTCAGATATGGCTGAGGAAATTCATTACAATGACATGAGGACCAAAGACACCACTTTAATCAGAAGAAACACATGTTTATCTGATGTAAAAGAGGGCAGGCACATTCTGTGTGGGAAGGACTCACAATCCTCCTGCCTCAGANTCCTAAGGGCTAGGATTGCAGGTGTATACCACGGGGCCAGATGGAGTTCTTAAAACNGGGCCTTGCAGGGAAGCTGCCTTGAAATCCTGTCCATTCTGGAACCCAGGTTTCTTCTTCTACTGTGTTGTCCAGTGAATAATCTGTTCTGAGGAGATCTTGAAGGGTTGAATGTGAAGAACCCTCTCTTTTCCTAGGCAATATNTATTTCATTTTCATGTGTTAGTCTCAAGTACCTAAAAAGACACAGTTCTCGNTGTCCAAGTGGCCCTCACTTTTCTTCTTTTTGCTCTCTGTAGTTATTCTTGCTCGGTTTCAAGCACACAAGTTTGCAGTTTTCATCAGTTGGCACTACTTTTCTCTTTTCTGCTCACTGACTTCTTNGCTCATCTTTATTTCTCTCCTTTGCCTGAATTTGTTTTCTCTCTCTAGCTTCTGAAGATAAAAGCTCAAATCCCTTTGATACTTTTCTCATGGCTTCGACCAGATGACTGGCAGAAGAGCCCCTTGAGCAGAGGTTTGCTTTGGCTTGTCATTTAAGTGGATCGAATCCGCCATGAAGGAGAAGATGGGCAGGCAGGAGCCACTTGTGGAAATGGGGGTGTGAGGTGGCTGGTCACACTGCAGTAGAGTGGCCCCAGAGTGTACCTTCAAAGATCTGCCACCGGCTTCACCGCCCACCCCAATGGATCCATGACCTCCCAAAACACTGCCACCAGCTGCAGACCATGTTTTCAAACACATGAGCCTGTCTGGACCCATTTCAGATCCAAACCATGATGGCCATTTAACTTAGATGTTCCTTCTTTTNCAAACATTTAAAGCTATAAACACTCTCTAAGCCGTGCCACGAGACCTGACCTCTTATTTGTGAGTTTTCCTTGGCCTGGCCAGGTTCACACACACTTCCCACATGGTTAGACAGTGGGTTCCATATTGACCAACCCAAATCTGCCTTTAACCTCTACACAAATGCCCAAACACACATGTTCCCTTGAAGGCAACCGCAGACTAAAGATGTCCNAAGAAGAGACCTCTTTGCAGAATCGCCCTTCCCCACACCATCCTGCCTTGTTCTGTGGTCAATGCTGCTGCTGTCTATTCCTTGTGCTCCAAACCATCATAATTTTTCTCATCTGTGGTTTCCTCTCTCTAGGGATTGCTCTGTCCACCATCACTCTCACTTGTCTCCTCTCCACAAGGTTTTACCCTGATCATGATCCTCGGGAACCTCCCAGCTTTCTGCTTCTCCCTGTCTGTTGCTACCACACCCCTTCTCGCCTCTCAAATTTGTCAGTGCCCCTCTCCCAGAAGGTTCGAGTGTTTTAGATGCTCCCCAGGGATGAGAGTCCTCGGCCTGGACTCTGCCCTTGATGCTCATCCTTCCTTCAGCACATGTGCACACCTTGTCTCTTTCATTCTCCGGAATGTGACACTGAACTAGTTTTGTCTTGGGAGACTTTATGTATGTTGTTTCTTTTATCCAGAAAACTGTTTTGTGGCATGGAGAATTATTTTATTAGTAGTATTATTATTTTTGTTGTTCTTAAAATAGAGGTCTAGTCATTCCCCCTCCCCCATGGGCATTGCCTTGCTTGGACTTGCTACTATTTATCAGGCCACCCTGTGTGCTTGTGTGAGGCTGGGCACACAAGCTCCTGATGGCATTTGACACTCTGTGTCCTTGTCTTCTTAACCTGCAAAAAGGTCAGTGCCTGTCCTCAGCATCTCTGTCCTAAGTGCATATACTATTCCTAGCTCAAAGTGAACCTGGTTTTATTGACTGAGTCGAGGTATGCTGACTTTAGTCAACTATTGATTTTTATTTTTAATTTTAGCCAAAATCTCTATCCTCGTNTACTGGCATAAACCCCTCGTATGCTTATTAAAAAGACTATAGAAGGAAAAGACAACTTAAAATTAAAGGGGTTACTGGGGAAGGTGGAAGGGGGACTCNTTAGTCTCGAACAATAAATGGGATTCCTGTAGAGAATGGCTGGGCATCGAGAGGAGCGGTGGGGTAAATCGAGCAGGAGCCCACAGTGCTTGCTTGGTTAGTGGAAGCCCAAGAAACNCTATGGACCAAGAGTGTGAGATGCTGGAGGCAAGATTCCCCAAGGCCACTTGGTAGGGTATGAAGTGGGCAGTGGNAAGAGCAGGGTTAAGCCACTCTTGACAGAACCACTGCTCCTTTATTCAGTGGGCACTGAGGCAGCTGGTGAGGTGATAAGATGGTGGGGTATTGAATGAAGGTAATAGATGTCTGTGGGATTGAAGGTCTGTCTGTCTGTCTCTATCCTTCCCCCCCACTCCTACCCCCTCTGATTCTCTAGAGCACATTGACTTTCGAGNCTTCCAGGTGGTGGTGATGCTTGTGGTCNTATGCTTGGGCTGCCCTCTGTCCCTGCTGCCACCGTCACTGGATGCCCCTTCTTGTCCATGTGCCCATGCCATCACCATCTTCTCCTGACCATGACTGACTCATAGGAAAGCCATCTGGGCTACTTGAGAATGCACTGTGCATAACTCTTATGACATTTATGGCTCTGTAGAGAATGTGTATTGATGTGTGTCACTCACCGTTCACCTCAGCAACTCCAAGGGAAGGGAGGACAGAGTGTGTTTTTCATATAGTTCTGTGTGAACTTCTCAGATTGCTGCCTTGTCCTGTGCTACCCTCAACGAGAGCATTGCAGCAGTCAGTACTATCTACTCGTGCTGAGCGAGTGAATCTGTCACNTGGGTAACTGGTCAGGATAAAATGGTGCTTCTCAGGGCCCGAGAGCTCAGCATCTCACTGGGGTGGTATTATTTGGCTTTATTTTGCAGGAACACAATCACTTTGCTAGCCTCATGTNNTCTTCCAAGGNGACTGCAGTATTGAATCACTGGGTAATTTTATGAGGTTTCTCATTGAGTGAAATATTTATTATGGGGAGGACATTATAAATTCAAAATTTATCTAAAACAAATCTGTCTGACTACAGCTGAACATATTTTTAGGCTAAGCAGAAAAGAATAAGGAAAATTTTTTGATGCCATGTGGGGAAGTCTTAGGGGTACATACTGCTTATATTTTCTTAAACTAATTCTACAGAACAGTGGGGCAGCTATATAGTTCCTAAGTAATTATTTACATGTCAAAGGTTAATTTCAAATTGCTTTTCAAATTAAATGAGTCAAGTAAAATTCTAAGTATTTTCTAATTCATATTTTTCCTCCTTGTTAAAATACCATCAACTTAATTTCTTACNTATAACACTTTTAGTATAACTCAGTTGGTTAGGTCATTCCACCTTAGCTGCTAATTAAGAGGTGTTTGAATGGGAGATTTTAGGGAGCTCCACCTCTCTCTTTGTAAAGACGCCACATAGGAATTGTATGTGTGTATGGTGCAGTGTGACATTTCAAACCATATATATACAATGTGTAATGAACAGGTCAGAGTTGTGTGTGTGTGTGTGTATGTATGTGTGTGTGTGTGTGTGTGTATGTGTGTGTGTGTGTGTGTGTGTGTGTGTGTATTCAGGGAAACTTAAGGCTTTTTTTAGGTTGGCTGTACTGGGCTAGAAAATCTCTAACTTTTCAGTTTTACTCATTTGTAACATTTAAATGAGCCTCATGTAGATGAACATAATTAAAGTTTTCCTTCAGAATAATAAAATAATTTCTTATGTTTTCCAGTGATCAATAGTTATAAGAAAATCCCTTATGACTTCTGTAAATTAAATCTGTAGACAGAAGGAGAATCTTTTCACAGAGTCAGTTTTGACTACAAAAGTCTGTATTTGACCATTTTGCATTTTACTGGTTTCTCTTCTCTATATCTTTCTTTTTACTCTACTTGGTATGTATGTTGTATGCATATATGTACCTACTTTTCCAATATAAATATTTAAGCTATAAATGTCTGTATTTAAGCACATAAGTTTTGACATATATTTATGTTCAATCCACAATTGTTCCCTGATTTCCCCCTGAATGTTACTGGATTTTTCAAGGAGCCTTCGATTACTTTCTAGCTGGAGTGGAGAATGCTTTATAGCCTTCAGTGTTTTCAGTGCAGAGGCAGACGGTAGGGGATGGCATTGGTGGAGGTCTGCCTTGCCAGGCAGTGTGCCCCTCCTTAGTTGGACGGAGGCATCCTGCTTGCCAGCTCACTTAGTTCGCTTTCTTAGACAAGCCAGGAGCATCTGTCAGGGGTGGCACTGCCCACAGGGGGCTGGGCCCTCCCACATCAATCATTGATCAAGAAACTATCTCACGGGCTAGCCCACAGGCCAATCTTATAGAGGTGTTTTCTCAGTTGTGGTTCCCTCTTTTCAGATAACTCCAGTGTGTGTTAATTTGACAAAACAAACCAAACAAAAGACAACTAAGACAGGCTTGTTCCTTTCTCTTGGGAAACTGACCCATTTATCTGTCATGAACTGGGCCTTTTAACTCTGATAATCTTTCTTATTNGAACACCTACCATTTAATGATGTGGTAGTCCAGCTCTTTTTGATACTANNTGTAGTATAGTCATCCATTTTTCCTTTAACTGATTTGGGCCTTATATTCAAGGTGGATTGCTCAAAAACAGAACCATAGTTGGACCTTTCCTGTTTAGTCCAGTCTTTCAGTTGGCGTATTTGGACCATTTATATTTAATGTAGTTCCGAGGGTGGCTGGATTTAAATTACCATTTGCTGCTTGTTTTTTTACGTGTCTAATCCTTTCTTTGTTCCTTCCTCTCCTTTTCTTGCTTGAGTATTGACAGAATATTTCAATATGAAGGAGAGTGGAGACAGGGGTATATAAGATGGTTTGGAGGATGGAAAGGGGAGGAAGAAATGTTGTAATCAAAATACAGTACTTTAGGTGTCTTAGTTGATCTTCAACCTGTATTTACTAACTGTAGCGCCTTGGTTTTTGTTTCTTTTTATCATTGTTTCAGGATTTCCCATATGTATCTTTTCCACTTGTCTCTTTCTTACTCTGTATAACAATATGTCCATTTTGTAATATTTATATTATAATAATGTTCGTGAGATGTGTGTATGCCTATTGTAAGAATCTTTATTCTTTACATATGCCACTTTTATTCTTTGCACCACATATCTCACTTTTGGGTANTTTAAAGTCCCGCAATATATTGTTGAGTTTCCCTTTCTTTTAAACGCCATTTTAAAAAAAATTAAAGGAAATGCCTCGTTTACCTATGTATGTCTTATTTTAAGTATTAAAGAAAATGAACAGTACTGGAAACTGAACCAAGGGCCCTGGACCTGCTGGGCAAGTCCTCTGCTCTTGAACCACCCTATGTATTCTTTGGGTGTGTGTGATCTGAATTTTTGATCTGTGTATTGACTTCTTTTATGGTTCATAAACACNGTTAGCATTTGTGTGTGTGAAAGAAAAATCTTTATTTCACCTCTAATTTTGAGAGATTGGTGAAGTAGAACTAGAAACTGGCAGTCTCTAACAGTCTTGGAAGCTGCTGTTTCAGTGCCTTGTTTGCCTTGTGGTAGGTCTGCCATTTCTTCCCCCCAGGAAAGTGTCACTAACTGTGAGCACCACACTGTGTAGTACAATAGGTCACCAAGTTATATTCTCCCTGTCTGATTGGGAAGTCTGGTGTGCTTCCTATCTTTGTTCCTGAACCTGTCATGTCTTCTCTGGCTATTAATAAATTATTTTCTTTACTACTGGCTTTGTTCAGTGGGATATAATGTACCTTGGTGCGTGTGTGTGTGTGTGTGTGTGTGTGTGTGTGTGTGTGTATTAAAAATATTTTTCTTATTTGGTGTCCATTATTTCTGGGCATTTGAGTTTATAGTTTGCATCAAATCTGAAAATAATTTACCATATTATTTATTCAGATATTTATATACTTCCCTTTGCACCTTCTAGTTTTCCTTGGACTCTAAATATATGTACACTAGACTCCACTGAGATTGCCTCTTAGGCCACATCACTTCACTTCTCTTTCTCTTGGGACCCTTTTTTGTCACTGGGTTTTCTCACAGCCATGGATTACCTGTTTCATTTGGGATTTTTTCTCAGGCCAGCTTATTTGATTGATTCTGTACCTTGTAAACTGAATGGTGGGTTTTGATGATTTCTGTTTGCTGTTATGGACATCCTTCTGGCTTAGTTCTTTTGTAGCTCAGTTGATCCTGTTGAGGCTAGTTTGTAAGCTGTTATACAGCAGGATTGGAGTGGCCTTCCCTTTAAGTCCACTTTTAACCCCATAGCTAGAGTGTGATTCTCAGTGAGGTGTGTTCCTGGGGCCTCTTAGCAATGTCTTGGCCTCCTGTGAAGTCTGGACCTTTTTCTTCTGCCACAGGTGATTATTCTTTCTTGGGTCTTGATGAATTTGCCCTAAATCTATGCAGGTTGAAAGCCAGAGATTCAGGTTGACCTCGTGCAAATCTCTGGTGCCTCTGCTTTGTATAGCTTCTCCAGGGCTCTGTTTTGCAGATTCTTGCCATTCTGGCCTTGCCAAACTCAGATTTCTATGCAGGTCTTGTTTGGGTGATCATATTTTTGAAATTTTATGGGTGTGGCTTCCCTGCCATTTACAGAAGACACAATCTTCCAGCAGACATCCTGGTCCCGTGGCTCTTGCCGTCTTTCTGCCCCCTCTTCCGAGATGCTCCCTGAGCCTTGGGTGAGGGTTGCACTGTAGATTTGTCAGTTGGGTTGGGCACAGCAGTCTGTTGAGCTCTGCGTTTTGACCAGTTGTGGATTCATCATGGTTTTCATCTGCTGCACAAAGAAGTTCTTTAATGAGCAGTGAGAACTACACTTATCTGTGGATAAGGATGAGTTTTCAGAATGGAGTTAGAAATTATCCTGGTTTAGGAAACTGAAACTAGTCGAGTTTCCTCCAGGGCCCATGACCTTACCAGCCATTGGTGCTCAGCTAGGTTTACAGTACCAGGCATGAATTTCCTCTTATTGAGAGGGCTTTAATTCTAATTATAAAGATGCTAATTATCCCCAAGATGCACCATTGGGGATATCTTGATAGACGACTGGTCATTCTTGTGGTCCATAGGCTTTATACCTGTGGAGAAATTGTTCCTCCCTGCCCCCCTTCATTGACAATTTGCATAGCACTACCTGATACCATGAGGTCTTCAGGGAGGAGATTCTTGGTCAGTTCCAGCTCAATTGCTCTAATTTTTGTGACTGAAGTTATGTGATGCCAACAGTAATAGAGTCTTGCCTTCAGGTTCTGGAGGGAAACCAAGGGCAACAGTATCAGGGCCTTCTGGAGGTTGTTGCTGAGGAACTGAAGTCAAGGCATGTCAATCCTCCAGTGCCTGTTGCTAAGGAGTTGAAGTTGAATTCAAGATTCAACAGAACCAGAGAACTCGAGGAAATACTGCTCAAGAGGCCTTTATTGGGCATCTCTGAAGCTTTTATTCCAAGATAGTTCAGGGTTCAAAGTGGGGACAGAAAAACAACGAAGAACATGCAGAATATTTCTCATTACCATCATCAGGTACGCTCATGATACAGAAAGTCTCATGGAGGAATGGGGGCTGTTTGATGATGCCCTTTAGTGTGCTACGCTGAATTGCTGATGAGGAAGGGGAGGGAACATCTTGCCCATGGCACTCTTTGGCTGGGGGAGGCTCTCCTCTCAGGGAAGTAAACAAAGTTCTATGGGAACAGAGGTACACAGCAGGATAGTGTAGGAAAGCCTATCATATGCAGGCTACACAACAGTCTATACTGTTTTGGGGGGCTCTCTTGGACTCCCCTAACCAATATGTTCAAGGAAGGTTTCAATGCTGCCACTGGGGTTTTGTTAGTCTATGGCTATTAGGGAGAACATTATCACCCCAGTGGCCTAACTTTATTATCATCATCATCATTATCTATCTATCTATCTATCTATCTATATACATATATATTATATATGCATTTAAAAATAAACATAAGATAATATGTTTTCCTATGACTTTTCCAAATATTCTTAGTGCCATTTAGCCCTACCCCCTGCTTCTCTTGTATTATCCTCTGCCCTCTTCCCCAGTTAAAATTTT
>LZPO01108123.1:9639-31852 GCA_001675575.1 Neotoma lepida | reverse complement strand
ACACACACACACACACACACACACACACACACACCCCAATACAGAGTTTTGCATGCTTATGGCTGTAGACTGTATCACCGTGTTTACCATCAGGCCATGTTGGCTAGCATTTCCATCACCACAAACATTCATCATTCCTTTGTCTTCGGGACATTAAAAATCTCCTCTAGCTGTTTTGAAGTACACAGTCATCACCCATCATCTCTCTGCTGCGCCTTACACAGAAGTTCTGCTCTGACAGAAAGGCCACCCTTTCTTTAAGTCTTTGGTGGAAAACTTTGGGCATTAGAAAATACCTAGAGATGGCCTGGGCTGGGCCTTGTGAACTGAAGAGATTAGGAATCACAGTAAGTGCTCACGGTTAGCAAATTTTGTGAATTTCTTGTTCTCTTATTCTTGGAGTAAAGGATGAAGTTGTCATCATCGTCGTCATCATTGTCATCATCATCATCATCATCATCATCATCATCATCATTATTGTTCCTATTTGAATTATGTGTTTGTAAATCACCCTAGGTTTGAATTACCTAGGCTATTTCTATTCTTTGGATTAGGAGCCACCTCAGAGGTCTATGTGCTAAAGGGTCGGTGGCCTACTTGGTGCTATTAGGAGAGAATGGAACCTTTAAGAGGTTGGGCCATACTGGAAATATGTTTGTCATTGAGGTCAAAGGGGATTGTGGGATCCCGGACTTTTTCTTTCTGTCTTGTGTTCTGACTATGAGGTGAGCAGTTGGGCTCTACCAGACATTTCCACTGTGTATTGGGGATATGGGTCACAGGCCCAAGACAAAGGCTGGACTGAAACTGCCAGGAACTGTGAGCCAAAAATCAACCTTTTCTTTTCTTCCTTTCTCTTTCTTTTTCTTTCTTTTTTTCTAAATTTTTCTAGACAAGGTTTCTCTGTGTAACAGCCCTGGCTGTCCTAGAACTTGCTTTGTTGACCAGGCTGGCCTTGAACTCACAGAGATCCACCTTCCTCTGTCTCCTGAGTGCTGGGATTAAAGGCATATGCCACTACCACCCAGCTCTTTTTATAATTTTCTCTTGTGTTTGTTATAGTGACAGAGAGTTGTCTGGCATAACTGGTGACTCTATGACAGGAGAGAGTTGACTGGCATAACCTGGCAACTCCACCAGGGCCAGAGATATGACAGAACGTGCTTTGAGCAGTAAGCAGAGTCCTGTGGTTTCAGTTCCTGCTTTTCAGGCTGCTGATTATGAAGAGGATCTAGTCCCAGTGGCCTACAAGCATGCTAATATCCCACAACCCCCTTAGGAGTTGAGGCCCCCGAATCATGTAGGAGATGGGGTCCAGTTGATATGGCTACTTATGGCTGAAAGGGACATGAAAGGGTTTAGAGCCTCCACTCTTGCCAATTTTCATGTCTCAGAGGATAAGCAAGGGGACCCCAGATAGATGTAGTTAGATCATCATAGGACCATCTGAGGGTGAGTTGGCTGTTTATGCAAGGAGAATAGAATTAATATAGCAGTTATGTACACAGGGTCCAGGACTAATAGGGTCACTACTAATATTATAATAGGTACAACTCATTTTACTACTAAAATTCCAAGATCCAGTCCCAAAGCTGTTCACCTAAAGCGATGGTAATGTCTGATGTGGTTTGCGTGTGTAGATCATGTAAAGCAGATGAGACATTAATTATTGGGAATATACACACAGTATTTAACCTTGGTAATAGAAAAGTACCTCTAAAGGGCTTATGACAAGTGCTGAATGGACAGACAAGGACTCTAAGGAGGGCTGTTGCATACACCACGGAAAGCTGTAAGAGCAAAGGGATGAACTTNATGGTCCAAGGAAAGGCAGCCCATACCTTTCCANGGTATGGAAAGGCAAAGAAAGTCCAATTACAGCTGAGTGGGATCTTGTTCTGCCNTCCTCTCAGCTTCCCAGTCCTTGTGACCCCATTGAAAGCACTCATGTGCGATACAGTTATGTGGACACTAAGCATCTCTTACAGAGTAGAGTGGAGCACCCTTAAAGGCCGACAGTGGATGACGGTCAAAGGGAGCATTGTGGAGCAGTGAACCCTCTCAAGAGTGAGGACAGGCAATGGCCAAAGAGACCATTGTCTGCTGTTCATTTCTGGCAATGCCTCTTACTAGCATTTTATGAGTGGCACTGCACACACAGTATGGCTATGAGTGGCATGGTTGTGTGAGATGTAGCAAGGTGTTTCTGGGAACCCTACCNGCTGCACCTGGAGCAGGGACATGTAACCCAACCTGGGTTATTGTCATATGACTCAGAGGAGAGAAGCTGTGTTCTAATGATGGGCTGTAGGCAGGCAGAGCACACAGAGTGGGGAAGAGGAATTCCAGGCAGAGGGCAGCACTCAGCATTCAGTCTTGTGAGGTTTTCTGGCTCTCATGTTTCCACACCAGATTACAAGAGCTTTAAACGCAAGAGGCTTTTTTAAATTNGATTTTTAGGAGTGTATAGTAATTGTNNAAAATTATGGGTTTCATTGTGACATACACCACATAGATGTACTTTGATCACATGACTGCCATTGCCCTCTTAAGCCCCGATTCTAACAGTCCCTTTGCACTCTCATGGCTTCTTTTTTCCAGACTCCACATAGGAGAGAAAGCATACTTGTCTGTTTNTCTGGCTAATTTTTCTTAACACAGTGTTCTCCACTTNCACCCACTTTCCTCCTAATGGCATGACCTTGCTCTGGGCTGTGGCAGAGTCACACTCTAGTTGTGGGTGCATATATATTCATATATATGTGCATCCCATTTTCTTTATCTGCCCAGCTATTGATAGCACTTAGGCTGGCTCTGTAATCTGGAGATGGTGACTCCTACTGTGCTAATCATCAGTCTGCAGGTGTCCCTGTTGTGTGCTGAGGCTGATCTCTTCAGAAGTGATGTAGCTGGACCGAATGGCATTTCGGTTTTCAGTGTTGTGAGAAATTCTATACCTGTTTCTATAGTAGTTGTGCAAGCTTATAGCCTCACCCCCGGTGTTCAAGGGTTCCTTCCTCCTGCATCCAGAGAGAGCTTCTACTCCTGTATTGATACACAGAAGGCCTAGAATTTCTAATGGATGGATAACTTCTTGTCTTCAATATTTTGCACATCTTGACATCCTGTTTTCTCCTGTGTGTTCCTGACTCCAGGGTAGCTAATCTCTAGCAATTGGGGTTGGTTTTCTGAACTTAAGTATGAAGTGGTTAAACCTGGATGCCTGGGAGCCTATGGAATTTTCCTTTTTTCAAATTTTTTTGGTCCTCTTTTCCTTGCCCTTTAGTGCATAGAGTTCAGGAATATACTTTTGTTTTCATACAAGAACTTAGAATGATAAAAGATTCAGTTGAAAATAAATCTGTTTGTCATTTTAGGATACTCCTNGAAACAGTCATAAAACTGACTCATAAAAATAAGGAAATTAATTTGGATGTTGGCTGGCTGATTCATTACTCATTGCCTTATTGTTAATTATCTCTACAGTGAGTGTCTGACTGTTATAGGGATTAGATGGGTCAGTAAATATAGAATGCTTGTAATAATGGTTGGTTCAACGAAAGACGCATTTATTTTTGTTTTCCTGAGATAGTCTCCCTANGTAGTCCAGGCTGTCCTCAAACTCACTATGTAGCCTAGCCTGGCTTTATACTAGAGTTTCCCCTGCCCCCACCTACCAAGTGCTGGGGTTACAGGCATATGCTGCCGTGCCCAATGTGCTTTTTAGAATTGTAATTACAAATGACCCCTCTGTGACCCAGCAAACGTGATTGGTCTGACAGTACTGAATGGGCTGAGGAGGTTTCGAGGCAGACGCTCCATATGCCTTTGCTTTAACAGATATTCCTATATTTAAGCATTCTCACTTCTATGTCTGAGAAGAAAAATGTGTTACGCAAAATGTCAAATCAGCGAGAAAGTCAGGAAAAGCCAGAATAGCGGGGAAAGTGTGTTTTGCCAGGGCGCTGGGGATGGAGGCGATGAGCTGGCCTCCGCTGATTTCCTAATAATGTCCGACTATACATACTTTGAAGGTTGCATTAAGATTGTTGATGGAAGTGGATGCTGCACTCCTGTGACCAGTGAGGATGAGCCTTTCCCTTGTAAATGACAGCTGACTTCTACAGACTTAGGGTCTCCCTGCGAAAGAAAAACCACATCAAGAAGCACAGGGGCACTGACTAATAACCTTTTGTTTTGAGCCGCCAGTGACTCTGCCACCCTTTAGTAGATGTACAAAGTGCTCGGTCGGTTCCGACCTCAGCATTTCCTGCATGGAAGGAGAGGCCCCTCAGTGGGATTTTAGGCATTGCTTGGAGAATGGCATCAGGAACGTGCAGGGAAAGCTGCCTCTACCTTTGATCATTGAGAAGTGTACGGAGAGGTGTGGGGAGAGAACACAGGTGTTGTGTCTCGATTTCTTTCTCTGTTCTCAGGAGAGAGCTGAGGTGTGGGGGATAATTAACAAAGACTATGAGGGTCAACAGGATTTGCTCTCTGACATGCTGTACTGTTTCTGTGGAGGTTTAGGGAGTGTCTGGACAGCCACTGAGCCTAGCAACCCTTTAACAAGGCTGTGAACAGAGGCCTTCCAGGAGTGGCAGATGCTGCCNNGTTTGCATGGGTAAGGCAGAGATACTTGGGAACACTCCTACCCTTTGATAAAGCCAAGCAGACCCTGCAAAGGCTGTAGATGTGAATCCAAACAGGGAGAACAGGTCTTCATTCTGTAGATCAGAAGAGGCAGAAGGCATTTCTGCCAAGGAGCCCAGCTCTCCTCCGTATCCCTGTCTCTCCCCTCTCTTCACACAGTATCATTTAAAGGANAGGCTCAAGAGAAATGAGGTGATCATGGAGCCGAACCGTCGTTCATCAAGACACTCTGAAAGTGGCTCACACGATCTTCAATAGCGTGAGCTCTAACCACCTAGACGTTTTCCCCTTCCCTAGCTGTCTGTTATACGCTGCCGTGGGAGGGGGAGGTGGTCAGGGCAGCTGCATGGAATTTGAGGAGTTGTGTCTTCTTATGCCCAATTAAAGATGAAGGTGAAGTTCCTGTGTTTACTTGGTTCATGCCCTCAACATGTCTACTAGATGTCTTCTGTGTCCTACGGGGAGGGACATGGCTAGTATGAACATGAGCCCTGCCTCCTGGAGCATGTGTCAAAAACTGAAGACAGAAATCGAGCAAAAGAAGTCCTTGTGTGGTAAAGGCTGTGTTAGAAAGATGCAGCGTTGGGAGCGCATAATAGAGCAGGGATTCTGTAGACAGGGCTGCATCAGGGCTGCATCAGGGCTGCTTCTGTGAGAGATGTTGAAACGGAGGCATACATGACCGGAAGGAGTTTGCTCTTCTCATGGGATGAACTTAAAGGCTGGAGTTGGTGCTTTATGTTGGCAGAGTCTACATCAGCAGGTTCAGTCAACCCTGGATAGAAAGTGTATATTAAAAACAATAACTGTCATGCAAATAATAACGAAGTATGGTACACTGTCTGTCTATATGCAGTGTATGCGTGTGTCAGGCATGATGCTAGAGGTGAGTGAGAGGATGGGTGTAGTTGTTGTTCAAATGCTATGCCATTGTGGGAGGGGCTTGGGCACTTGTAGACTTTGTATCTAATGCAGAGAGGGGTATCTTGGACTCAGCCTCCTGTATCTACAAATGGGTGATGGATTTGTCCCTATGGAATTCTCAGTGGGGTTTTTAAAGCTGATGCCCCTGCTTGTAGCCCAGATTTGAGGTCCCAGGAGCAGTGGAGAATCTCTCCTAGCAGATAGGATTTCTATAAAAAAGTTACTACATTTTTTGATCCTTAGCCAACCCAGCCTGGAATGAAAAAATCCTCTGAATTGAGGATATGAAACTGATTATTTCTTTAAAATTTGGGTTTATCTATGAAATACATTTCCAGAAAAGCACATTTATCTTCACTTGATTTACAGGATGAGTTAACATAAGACGCAGAATGGGTTTTGAGGACAAGAGTCTGCATTGCAGGTCTTACTGAAACCAAGGTGTCATAGTTTGCTTCTCTGTCACTGACGAACACCATGACCAAAAGCACATGAGTAGGAAAGGGTTTATTTGGTTTACATGTCCCAGTCCATCATTGAGGGAAGTCAGGGCAGGAACTCAAACAGGACCAGAAGCAAGATCCGTGGAGGAACACTGTTTTCTGGCTTGCTTAGCTAACTTTCTTGTATATCCCAGGCCCACCTGCCCCAAAATGGCACCACTCACAGTAGCCTGGGACCTCCCACACCAATCATTAATCAAGAAAATGGCCCATAGACATGTTCAGAGGACTATCTAAGGGAAGGAATTCCACAACTGAGGTTCCCTCTTCCCAAGTGACTCTAGTTTGTGTCAAGTTGACAAAAAACTATGCCTTCAACTGTGTGCTTCTTCCTCCCACTTCCTTCCAGAGTGCCTCACATGTAGGAGGAACTCAATAGCTGAGTGAATCCAGCATCTACAATATTTCAAGTCATAAACAATCCACAGGCAATTACTTTTGCTGCATTTTCTTCATTCCCATGAAAAAAGAAAAGAATCCAGTAAGTGTTGACAGAAATGAGAAATCCCGACCCATCACTGTCATCTTCCCTTTGTGCTGTGAGCTTTGGAACTCTTGGTAGGAGTGGATCACATCTGCTATATTTGGAGAGAAACAGTCTGTGCAAAGTGGGGTCTTGAAAAGCCTGTGAAATGTGTCTGCCAAGGCGAAAATAACCACAGTTTGAATTTGCCCAGCATTTCCATTGTGTCTGTTTGATTAGGAGAGCTAATCAGCCCCAGTGCTCCCCAGTACCAAAACTGCTGCCATGTGCCTGTGCTCTCAAGAGTCACGGAACAGCTTTGTCAATATGGTGTAGAAGCCAGAGCTGAGCTTGAAACTTTGAGGAGGNGTGTGTGTGTGTGTGTGTGTGTGTGTGTGTGTGTGTGTGTGTGAATGTGAGCATTCATGTGTGTTTGTGTGCATGCACATGCCTCTGATTAAGAAGCTCTGTAACTAGCCATGGGGCTGCTTTCCTAGAGTGGAGGCATGCCTGGAAACACANAGAGAGCCAGCCACCTTCATATACTTTTCAAGTAAGGGAAGACATATCAACTTCTTATCCCTCATTATAAAAGTCTGAATAGCCATGTCTGCCAGAAGTGTACGGTCACAGAAATTTAAGCTATTATTTCCTGGAGGTGGAGCTGAGATAGAATCTAACTGTGAAAAAATTCTGCTTATATAAGTGCTTGGCAAACTGTGACTTGGAGGCTCAAGCTGAGCTGTGAGGTAAAAGGAGTATCAGTCCCCATTCCAATGCTGTGACAAAATATTGGATAGTTAATTTAGGGAGAACTTATTTTGGCCTAGGTTTTCAGAGATTTCAGATCGTGGTCATTTGGCCCTGTCAACTTTGGTGCAGCAGTAAGACTGGGAGGGAGCCCATGACGGAAGAAACTGCTCACCTCATGGTGGCTGGGAGGGAAAGACAGGCTGGGAGAGACCTGGATCCCCATATCCCTCCCAGTGACCTGACTTCCTTTCAGTAGGCTGTACCACTAATAAGTTCAAGCACCTTCCAATAATGCCACTACTGATGGCCAAGCCTTTAATACAAGGGCATTTGGGAAACTCTGAAGAAATAAACAATAAGAACAAGTTTTAAAGATTTTTGTGCTAAAAGGGAGAGGGGAGGACTAGAAGGAAGAGAAGAGAATGTGGAAGGAGGAGAAGGGATACAAGAGACCACGCGCGGCCCACAAAGCTTAAAATATTTACTAACTTGCACTTTTTAAAAACAGTTGTCAACCTTTGATATCTATAATTGATTTCAGTTTTGTGGATGAGGAAATAAGGGCTCAGCAGGCAGCTGCTTAGCTAGGCCCACAAGGGTGGTGTGACCAAGCACAATGAGAACAGGAAGCAAGTTCCTGCGGGTCTGGCTGTTAGTCCCATCTTTCCTGTGGTCTGGGATGTTTTGTGATTGTTAAGAAGGTTTCTCTTTTGAGACCGTCATTCAAGAGTTCACAATTCTAGGGAGCTGGAGCGATGGCTCAGCTGGTAAAAGGCTCCTGCATGAGAATCCGGACCTGGAATTGAATCACTAGCTCCCACAGAAAAGCCATGTGCCAAGGTGTGATTCTGTAATTTCAGAGCTCAGGGGCAGAGACAGAAGCATCACTGGAGCTCATTGGCTAGTCATTCTAACTGAATGATAAGCCTTACTTCCAATCAAAGTTTCTGTCTTAAAGATAAGGTGGAGATTGAGTGAAGAAGAGGCCTGACATCGACCTCTAGCCTCCACACCTACATGTGCTCATATGTACACTCCCCATGTGTGCACATATACTGCACTCTCTCTCTCTCTCTCTCTCTCTCTCTCTCTCTCTCTCTCTCTCTCTCTCTCTCTTTCTCCCATACATCTCCACCTACAGCCACCCCACCTCCACACACAAAAATAAGGAATTCACAGTTATAACACTAACTGGCCAGAATTAAGTCAGTGTCACAGGATGAGGACACAGACACCATAGCCTGCACTCCCCAGTGACACCAGCTACAACTCAGGCTCCCAGACCACTAGCAGTTCTGACCAAATGCATATAAATTACAATTCTCATTAAGCCCTTCAGAGAATTCAGCAGCATAGTACATTTGTAATGAGTTTTACTATAAAGGATAACTCAGGACCATCCAAATTTAGAGGTCATAGGATACAGTGTGCGAGGACCCCAAGCTTGAGGTTTGCTATGTCATCTTGTCTACACATTGATGTGAATCACCAGCCTGAGTCCTTAGCCTGAGCTTTGGTATCCAGGGTGGCTTTTGTTTCATTTTGCTTTTTTGGTTTCTCTATGTAGATGTTCTTANTGGGATCACTGACTGCATGATAGAGCTTGGTCTCCAGCTGCCCTACACTTTGGGATGTGGGGCTGATGGTCCTGATTCAAAGTCCTGAACTTTAATCACATGGTTGGCAGTAGCTGCACGCCAAATGCATCTAAAACTAGATAGAGGCCCATCTCCAGCCATCTAGATACCCACCGTGAGTAATAAGGACTCCTATGTTCCTGTCACTCAGCAAGTTCCAAGGGTTTCAAATCTTCCCCTTGAGATCCCAAAAATACATACCAGATGGGTTCTTTTTTGTTATTTTTGTTTGTTTGTTTCTTTTTGGTGTGTAGGCTGGCTTTAAACTCAGGTCTTGCCCCAGTCTTTTGGGTCATAGGAGTGTGCCACCATGCTATACCCAGACGAATTCTTTACTGTCCAAGCCTGGTCTGATTCTACTTCTGTTTCCTCTCCCTCCACAAGAATCTCAGAGCCAGTTACAGGCTGTGTTATAAGAAAGTTTGACCAAAGAGAACTAGGCTATTTCTTTCTCCAGATCTCTACTTTGAGATGGTAAAACTTGGTCACAGGGATGGATTTACTAGGTAAGTCTTGAGCATTGTTTGAAATTGTGGACATGTTGATTGTGTTAGGGAAAAATGCTTGCTGCAGTTTGGAATGAAGGGTTTTTTCCCCCCTTTGTTCCTTAACGAAACACTTTGAAACACTTTAGCTATGGTAACTTCCATTTTGTATTTAATTCCTTACTTAAAAGTCTTTAACTGCCTGGGTCTGTTTAGCTTATGCTAATATTATTTCTTCATACTACATAAATCTTAAGTAATATAATAATAAATAGATAGAAGATATCTACTATTTCCAATTTTCATTAGGAAGAAATATTAAAGCTTACNGGGAATTTTCATTTTGTTAAAGCATGATTTCCAAGCAGTTAGCTTCTAAGATGCCCAGAAGTTAGTATCCTCGTCACCTATAGCTGTTTACATCTCAGGGAGAGGCCTGTTGTCCTGCTTCCTAACCAGTGAGCTGCATATTCTTGCCATCACCCACACATTGCACATGAGTGAAATGCTAGAGGACTTGTTTGATTCCCTGAAGGAAATGCACTCCCACCACGTGTGGATGCTACCTTCCACTAGCATGGGAAAAGAGATGAACAGGAGAGTCAGAGCTGAGAGAGAGTTAGAGATGGGCAGGGGTTGCTGGAGAATCCATAGCAGCTAGGTGGGTATCCCTGTCTAACCAGTACCTTTTGTGCTTGGAGTCATTAGTGTGTCTACAGTAGCTAGCCAGTTCCCCTCCGCCCCATTCCTGCTCTCCACTCATTGCCTTATCCATAATCACTGTTCAGATACTGTCTCCCATCTCTCAGTTACCGTCCAACAACTTAAGGATTCATTCAAACAAGCAGCTGGAATGTTGCCATGGAGACTTCCTACTTGGGATCTAGCATCTCTGGGTCTAACATCCAATGCAGTGGTTCTCAACCTGTGGGTCATGACCCCGTTGGGGGTCACATATCAAAATGTCCTGCTTATCAGATATTTACATTATAGTTCATAACAGTAGCAAAATTACAGTTATGAAGTAGCAATGAAATAATTTTATGGTTGGGGGTGACCACAACATGAGGAACTGTATTAAAGGGTCACAGCATTAGGAAGGTTGAGAACCGCTGCTCTAATGAGACCTGTGTCTGAGACATCTAGAACCATAGCACTTCAGGGTGAACTATAAGTAAACAGCAGTTTGCTCCTTCTGGTTCACCTTTCTTGCTCTCCTGTCTTATAGGGCAACATAGGTTCTCTATGGGCTCTTATATGTGTTTGTTGCTCTATCTGGTTATGAGAGATAGATAGAATGATCAAGGTATAGCTAATGGAAACCTAAGACTTTAACATGGCTGGGATGGAGTAGGGGACTATGGCTGTCCTTCAGCTGCTTCATATTTATTTCAAAAGAAACTTTCCCTCTGCCTCCTGGTCCCTTTGGTGGGCAGGAGAAGCCTTCAGACCTGAAGAGTGTGTACCCACAGGTCAGCCACAGGCAGAGACCGTCCTTTCTGGTTCCCATGTTTGCTGATTCTCTGTGGCTCACCTTGGAGCATGTAGTCCAAAGAACTGCAGTGAGTCCACAGAACTGACCAGCACAGATGTAGCTGCTGGGCTCCTGATTGTCCCTGAGAGGAGAAGCGTTCAATGTCCAGACAAAGAAGTCCATGGTTCCATGGCGGATAGAGCCTTCAAGAGGCATCTAATCAATCCATTAGGTTTAGATGTATTCATCCATCATAAACTTATGACTGTTGCTGATACAGTAGCCACTGTTCAGGGTTAGGGAAGGTTAAGTTCCTTCCTTCAAAGCCTTGGCCATCGATTGTCCTCTGCCTTCTGTGGGTGCAAACTGAGCACTTATCAATTCGCCTGGTTTTGTTCTCTTAATCCTCTCTCTCCCCGTTGGTTTCTTTCTCATCTACTAAGTATCTATTGACCCCCCTCAGTTGCTGACACTGTGCCTGCTTATTTGGGGGAGTTATAAGCATACATTGGCTTTTGTGCAGTGGTGTCTGCAAAATGCATTACCTTAGGGATTGTCTCAGGAGTCCAAATTTGAAACCTTCACCATAATGTGCTCCTCTATATATGGCACAGTGTTTTCCTTAGGCAATACAAATTTGTGTTCTTTTGAAAATGTATCTTCCAGCTTGGGGTAGGTCAAGATGAGGTCACAGCGGTAAAAGAAATTTATCTGAATCTTGGCATTGGGGAACTCTTGACTACAATCTCCCAGTCTGACTTTTGTATGTACAGGTAGATGAGCATTGTGGCATGCTAGGAACTTGGGAGATTTGATGTCACTCTTGTTCTCTCATCTCNTATTTGTGTCAATAATCTTTTGCCATTAATAGTACTTATCAGAATTTAAAATGTTGGCCTAGAACTGGATTTACAGGCCTTTTAGAGCCACCTAACATGGGTACTAGAAAACAAACTGGCGTCCTCTCTAACAGTAGTATGTGCCCTTAACCGCTGGCCATCACTCTGTTGTTTCTATCTGTAATGCTTTTGTCCTAGTTGGCTTTAACATCAGGCATCTAATTCTCTCCCCCTTTATAACCCACACAACCAGTTTCCACCTCTCAACAGACAGTCTTACAGCTTCCTCCTGAGATGTTTTTCAGGTCTAAGTTTTCTTTCATTCTTCACTGAACCCATGCATGTACTGGCTTGCATCAAGATTGCACAGCTGATCTCTGTGCAGCCAGTCCACTTCCGTCTCCTGCTACTTTGTTCATCACTGCTGGGTGCTTGTCTTTCATGCTTAGACATTGTCTGTGGCTTCAGATGAAACCCGGGTCAAAGCTGGGCCTTCTTAACCTTGTGTGTCATCTGCAGTCTGCTCACAGGCTCTATTCTCTGAACTTTTTTTCTGCTCTTCCTCAGTTTGAACCCTCAACACGAATTTAGTTTTCACTTGGCCCCCAATACACTTTTTTGTCTACTTAACATTTAGTTGGACTTTCCTTGTCATCATCCACGGTATCCTCCTCTCTTCTAACAAAATCCATGTCCTTTTCTCCACCCAAAGCACAAAGTGATTGTGTGACCTCTGACCTCCCTTAACCTTCAACTGCACTCTTAGTTACTCGGTTATAAACTGTCACTCACTGCTAGGTAGCTGTAATGATGTAAGTTGTCACTTGATTCCTTAAACTACTTGATATTTTAGAGGACAAGAGTCCTCCTATTTTGTGATCCCAGCAGCATCTAACTGATTCTTCAGGTGTGCTGCTTATGGGTATCACTTACAAAGCAGTGCAGTGCAGAATCCGTGAGTATGTGGTCCACAAAGTAGGACTTAGTGGGAGTTCCCTAGGTGATATGGATTTCATGGATGTGATGCTTAGGAGAGTGGAGAGCTTCTAAGTGAGTGCAGTCCTGGCAATGAACTGTTTGATCCAAGTTAATGGTAGGTCTTCGATCCTCTGTGCCTAGGTCTACCTGGGAAATCCAAAGGCATCATTTGTGGGTTCCCATCATGTGCCAGCTTGTGGGACTCTGGGAATCTCATTCAGGTGACTGAAGTAGACAAAACAGATCCCTGCTGTCCTGGAACTTGAGCTGTTGGGTATGGGAAAACATCACAAATAAATAGTATCAGGTGATAGCAATGAATGCTGAGGTAGAAAACAAACCATGTTAAGTGGCAGAGAGCAAAGCTGTTCTTTTATACCAACTAGTCACAGAAACATTCTCCATCTGNCTGAAAGTAGTGAGTGCTTTAAAATAGAGCCTGGTTGGGGATAGGGTTCAGTGGTAGAGCATTTGCAAGGTCCTGAGCTCTATTCCTAGCCTCCAGAAAGAAGAAAATAAACCTAAAATCAAAACAAAACAAAGCCCATTCTCCCTTGTCCAAAATCCAGGAAGCAGAGCTGATGGGGTAGCCAGGATAGACGTAGACATTCTTGTTTCCTGCTGCCCCTTCTCTGCAATGAGAGGCCTTGGCAGTGTCTACTGGCCAGGGTAGCCCTTAGAAAGCAGGTGGAAAAGGGGAAAAGGTGAGAGATTGGTCCTACAGTAAGAAGTAGCCTGGGTGTGGTGCACCCATTCCTGAAGGAGCAGAAAACGTGTGTCTGGCTTGTGGACCCAGGTGTGAGCACCGAAGCCTGAACCTACCACGTGCTCTGGACTTCGGGAAAGGGGAAGGCTTTAGCCTACTCCAAGGCTTAACCCTTCTTCACTAGTCTGGATGGCTTGTCAACTTTGGATACTTAATTTGCTTTTCAGTTTCCCCTTTCTCATGTTAAGGATTGTAATCCTTACAGTCAAGTTAACAAGATGACTTAACCAAAACTTTAGTCTTTCAGATTTTCTCCATGTCACNAACAGGTTTCTCTGTAGCTAGCAAGTGGAAGTTTACTCCAATAAGATGTAACTTTTGTAAATGAGGGGCAATATACACCTCTTTGATAGGTAGAGAGGATAGGGTATTAGTTGGATAAATATTTAAGGAAAACAAGGTCCCATCCGCAGAGCTGGAGGGGTGTGTGTGGTTTGTGTGTGTATGTCTGTTTCTGCTCTCGCAGTGTGTTTATCCTTCTGCATACACCTCAAGAAAAGTGCCTGGGAGTTTAGCTCACTCAGAAGCTTCGAGACAGGGCTTGCTTTCAATGTTATAGAACTGGGAGGCGGGGAAGCTTGTGTGGGAGCCATGGAAACTACTTAAGCAAGGAACTGAGAGCTCTTGCTCTGGACCAGAGCTGGCGATGGTGAAGTTGAGCCCCTGAGGTGATCTGACCAGTTTGTGGACACCAGCAGCAGAGCCCTACAGGATGGCGGTGGGAGCAAGCTCTGCCCACCTGACTCGGGGACTCTGATTCCACAGCGCAGAGGGTGCTTTTACTTCCTGCTCCTGTGAAGACTGCACGTGGGGCATCTCCCTAGGGCTGTTTGTCTCACTGTGACTAAACAGCGTCCAAGAGGCCCAGAAAACCCAANTCCTGAGTGCAATCCCTGGGACGAGGCGTTGCCTCGGCTAGGTGGATGTCTTCTGTCTTTACTGCGGACTCCCTGGGCCTCTTCTCCAGTCTCAGGCAGTCTAGAGCGGCCCTCCTGCCTTCGTCCCCAGCTTATCCTGGCCAGCGTGGGTACCGCAAGCTACACGCGCGGCCAACTCCATCCTCGCGTGCGCTCTAGGCTTCCGAGACGCTCCGGAGCGCTGGGGTTGGGCAGGACGGAAGGGTAGCCCTGGGCCCACGGGGCCTCCCGAAGGTCGAGGGCGGGGTGAGGTCTCTGGTAAGTCCAGAGCTAGAGAAGCCTGGAGAACCTTCTCCACCAAGTCCAGGTTGGGTGGGGCTTCCGAGGAGGGGCGGGGCCTCCACTGGTCCTCGGAGGGGCAGGGCGCTGTCTCTTATACACATCTAGATGTGTATAAGAGACAGCCCAGGGGTGGGGCCTATACACAGGTCGGGGTGGGGCGTCTCAAGTCACCGAGGGGTGGGGACTCGCAGGTCCAGAGCCCGGCTGGGTGGGGCGGGGCCTGCCGCTGCCTCGGCGGCTGTGNCTACAGTCTAGTCTCCAGGGGCAGCTAAGGTACATAGGCGGCCCCAGTCTCTCCAGAGCATCCTTCGCGGCTGGTCCCCGCCTGCAGCGCGCTCGCAGCCTCGGCCTTGGAGGCTGACTTCTTTTGTGTTTTGTTTTCTGCCCCGCACCTCGTCTCTGCAGGACCCGTTCGTTCTTCTGCGGGCTACAAGAAGGCAGAGGATGAGATGTCCCGGGCCACGTCTGTTGGAGACCAGCTAGAGGCACCGGCCCGCATAATTTACCTCAACCAGTCTCATCTCAACAAATTCTGCGACAACCACATCAGGTAGGAGAAGCCGTAGGAGAAGCCGCAGCCGGGTGAAGCTCAGCGCTCACCTTCACGGGATGGCTTTTCTGTCACCCGGGCGGCCCTCAGTCCACTCGCTTCCCTCAGCACTTCGCATCTCTGCCTCTTGCACCCACTTTGAGCCCAGAGGTTCACACCCGGTACCCAGTGGGTCCTATGAACACAGCTGCTGTCTTTTTCCCCTTTGCAGTGCTGTGCCCAGTCCCTCTGTGGGCCCTGTGGAAGTTATTCTAAGGCCAAAAGTGGAGGTGTCCACTCACCCGCTGCACTGCCTTCCAAGAATCTCCTGAGTCTCCGTGTAACCTCATTGATGGTTCTCTTTGTCATAGCTCTCTTGAGTAGTTTGTAGAACGTCTGTGGGGAAATGCTTTATAAGGGGATCCCACAGGTCACAGGGACTCACATTCATTTCCCAGTGTCCCACTGCATTTGCTAAGGGTCTTATTTGCTGGGAAACTTTGTCCAGAGTCAACAGAAAATGAACGGAAGGTAGTATTTTAGTGTCTTCTTAGTGTCTGCTCTTTGTCTGCTGGCCACTGTGTTAGATGTGTTAGCAGTGCCAGCATCTCCAATGTCTCATGGAGCAAGTCATTACCTCCAGATCAGGAAACTGGAGTGGAGAGAGGTGACATATTGTACTATGCTCATACATTAACAGATACTAAATTGGAAAGCTGGAAATCGAACCCACTCATCTGACTAGCAAGTGTATTCCAGCTGCTGTGCAAAACTTGTTTCTTAGCTTGGTGTTAGCACACATAGAAATGTCATTGAACTTTTGGGCTTTGACCAGCTTAACCTCTGCGAGTGATTTCTGAGGATAGTTTTGTGAGTTTAGTACATTATCATACTCAGGGCTGGAAAATGTGGATGGATCAGGTCCCGCGCAGATTATTGAGATACAATCTAGTGCTCTTTCTTTTTTTNAGTAAAGCTTTGGCTAAAACTTTGTCATTGTTACATATATAACTATTACACTACCTCAGTAATGCCACATTGGCTGCCTAGCTTGCAGCAAGGTCTGGNCATTTCTATAGCTTGATAGGATTTGGGAAAGAATAACAATGCACCTATATGTATTTATTTTATTAAGGGACTGTCAGGTTGTGTGGCTTTATTTTGTGTTTCAAGAATGACCTTTGAACACATTTTATACTTAAAAATTAAAGCTTAGGTTATCCGAGTCTTCATTCCTGAATAAGTAGGTTTGTTTTGAAATATGGACCACTGCAGATATTACAAACAGCTTATTATGGTATTATAAATCAGGGTAATAAAAAAAGAGAGGAAACTGGAGCCTCATACATTGCCAATAGGAATGAAAGATGGGGCCGCTGCTTTGGAAAGCAGTCGGCATGTCTCCAAAAGGATCAGGGTAAAGTTAGTACAAGACCCAAGCAATGCCAAGAGTAGGCAAACATATACATATACACGTGTGGAAACAGAGGTCCTCACGAACACATGTACACTATGTTCATAGCAGCAGGACTGTGGTGGCCAAAACACACACACATCAGGTCTTCATTCAGATGAGTCTGTGAAGAGTGGAGGAGCTACACAATGGACTCTTATCTGGCTAGAAAATGTTACAACATGAGTGAATCTTCAAAGTATTAAATGAAAGAGCAAGTCATGAAAAGCATCATTTTGTATGAACTGATTTATGTGAAATACCTAAATGAGAGATGTATCTTGTGATACATTAGTGGTTTCTGGGGCTGGAGAAGGAAAATGAAAGTATGGGAGATGGAGTGTGACTGTGTAGCTTGGAATGATGTCTGTGTTACTCGGAATACAGGAAAAGTCATTTGGAGCTGAACATTGGTCATATAGTTCCATGTCTCCACACCTTTCATGTTTCTATTGAATTCCTTGCAAAAACACTAAGGTCATTTTTTAAAAAGTTAAATATTGTGTAAGGAGATTCAATTGGAGCATCACTTTTCATTTTTTTTTTAACTTCAGTACTTTTCAAAAGNTATTTTTGCTTTGTTCCACCAGTTTTGGTATCTCTTTGTGGTGGTTTGAAACAGTGACAATAAAATAGGGATCTCCCCACCCCAATCCCTAGTTTCCACAGGAGGTGTGCTGTTTAGTTTTTTTTTTGTCAACTTGACACAAGCAGGGGTCACCTGGGAGGAGGGAACCTCAGTTGAGAAAATGCCTCCATTGGATGGCTTTGTCGGCAAGTCTTCTTGATTAATGATTAATGCAGGTGAGCCCAGCCCACTGTGGATAGTTGCAATCCTGGGCAGGCAGTTCTTGGGTGTATACGAAAGCAGGCTAATGAGCCATGGAGAGCAAGCCAGTAAGCAGCCTTCCTCCATGGTCTCTGCTTCAGCGCCTGCTTCCAGGTCCCTGCCTTGAGCTCCTGCTCTGACTTCCCTTCACGATGGCCTGAACACTACAGGCTGAAATAAACCCTCCGCCCCCAAGTTGCTGTGGTCGTGTGCTTATCATAGCAATGGAAAGTGAATTGGGACAGGGAGGCAAGCATTTAAGAGCAGTGGGGCCTCAATACCTGTCTGTGTCGGGGCTGGTTTTATCCTTAGAGGGATTCCAACTGGTTACCTGATGCACAGTTTCATTTGTACTTTTTTTGCAAGAAGAGTTTGGAATAATGTATATTGAATTGGCTAGGAATAAAGCAGGCGTGTTCCAGCTTTATAACTGTATGGCTGGATTTATTTAAGTATATTATACTTAAATAAGACTTAAATACTTAAATAATACTTAAATGATAAGTATTAACATGTCAATTTCTGACTTTGTGGCTTATCCTGTAAGAATATTTCTAAATGCACTGGACCTAGGCTAAGAACTTTACAGTGTGGCCCTTGCGCTTCTATAAATTAGCCTTGGAGTATGTGTTCCACCTCTAGTGTGTGTTAACGGGAATCGCTAATGGTTGTCGATGACTTGGAGTTCATTAGGAACTGATTACAAAGCTTGGCACTAGAGTTTAGGGCTTTTATGAAACATTGAGTTATGGAACTGGAGCACTTTAGTAATGCTGAAGTCAACTTTACAAAACATTGATTTAAAAAAAAAACTGAGCTATTCAAGGGAATGTTTTCCTAAAAAGGAATTGCTAAGGGACTTTTTTTTGTTAATATAATTTTCCATGTGAAAAGGTTGATACTTTTCTCATAGGCAAGAACATAGTGGGAGGGGTTCTTTCTCACTCAGACCACCTCTNTCCCTCTCGTGCCCNGGATGAAACCTGCCTTACACACTCTAAGCACAGCACATGCTACACACCCAGGCATGTTGCTTCTAAATTAAGCTTTTTGGAAAGCTGAGGGTCCCAATGATCCACTGACTGGGGTGTCTTTTNGAAACCTGCCCTCTCCAGGTCAGGGTTCTGTTACTGTCCCACCCCAGGCCCTTTCTGGCTTAGACCATTGCAGCCCTGGCAATTACTCTGTACTTGCTTTTGCAGGTGCTTGATGAGGTTTGATTTAAAGATACGGACAGGGCCTGGGGGTTTGACAGTGAGGAAGGGGGCTGTTGAGCATCTGGGAAAGTATGTTAAAGATGATGTCCTATGATTCAGCATGGGAGCTGATGGGACTGAAGGAAGGGCTGACCTGGGGAATGGCCTGGAGAGCGAGTGAGCAGTCCTATCTGGTTGGCCCTACCCTTCCGGGGGATGCTCTACCTGGNAATCCTAAATTCTTGACAACCAGAATGTAGTCCTGAGAGTTGTGTCATGTGTGTGCGAGCCTCTCCAAACCTTGGTCTTGGACTCAACACTGAAGTATTGTCTGATCTGCTGCTTGCTGATGTTTTTCCTCCGGGAAACCAGAGAATCAGCATCGTCACCATGGTGGTCGGTTTTGAAGCAGCACCTTTGCCCTAGGCATTGGTTCTTACCTAAGAGGACNATGATTTTCTTCATTGTTTAGAAATCAATAGTAAAGCTGGGCCTGGTGACGTACGCCTTTGATCCCAGCCCTTAGGAGGCAGAAGCAGGTGGATCTCTGTGAGTTTGAGGCCAGCCTGGTCTACATAGTGAGTTCTGGGATAGCCAGGGCTACATAGTGAGACCATGTCTCAAAACAAAACAAAACAAAACAAAACAAAACAAAACAAGCAAAAAGAAATGAATGGGGATGTTTCAGTGTTCTTATACATATGGAGTTCTGTGCGCCTAACAGATCTCCTGTTTCTGGTGTATAATCTGAGTTCCTTTTACACATTTAAGTGCACAATTGAGACACCTAGTGTTATAGTCCAGTGATGGTTTTGTTTATTCATGGAATTGTGTAGCCATCATAATTGTAAAATTTAGNCCATTTATNCCACTTCAAGAAGAAACNGTACCACCTGCCAATCACCCTTCTCTCTCCCTCCTGCCTCCTCCCTTCCCCCTCAACAGCTAAATAACCACTAATCTACTTTATGTTTCTGTAGGTTTCTCTGTATCCGGCATTTCCCATGAATGGTACCATCCCCTTTTATGTAGTTTATTTAAATTAAAGTGTAACAAAAACTTGCTATTTAGAGGCATGTGATGGTAAATCTTTAGTTTTCTATATCTTGGCATAATTTACCAAAGGAATGATGAACANTATTTGTGGTACCACAGTCATCAATAAGTCATCTTTCTCTGTGGTTATCAATGTTTGTCATTTGGCATTCTGACTTTCAAAGCTGTAAGGAGTTTTTATGTTTGGAGTCAGTGCAAGTTCTAGATACTTCATTTGGGTTTGGAGTGACTCACTCATTTCAGGTGGGTGTTTCAGCTAGCAGCACTCTGCAGGAGAGCAAGTGAGCTTCTTCAGATTAGNGTGTTTCTTCAGGTTGCTTTGTCTTAAGGGAAAATTGCTTTGTATTTAATGTAAATATGTTTCTGTCTTTGCCAATGTAAGTTTAAAATAGAGTATCACCTGTCTAGAAGGAAGAACTGAGCACCGGGTGCTGGGTGTATATAGGATCATCATTTTAAAAAAGCAGGTTAAACATCTCTAATTTGAGAATCCAAAATTAAATTTTAAGAAACTGGTCAAAATCTGAAACTTTTTGAGAATCAACATGATATCAGAAACAAAATTCTACATGTAACGTCACACGGTAGGTCACCATCANAACACAGGCATAGCAAAGACATTTGGTAAAATTATTGTCAGGCTAATGCATGCAATACATGTGAAACACAAATAGATTCTATGTTTAGACTCGGAAAATCTTATTGTGTCTATGCTGATAGTCCCAAGAAAGAACAAAAAGCAAGCGAGCAAGCCAGATCAGAAATAGTCATTTTGGTGAGGGACGTTTAACCTATATGCTGGGACCCAAATGTCACAGAGAGTAAGAGTAAGCTTGTCACAAGGGATAGAAAGAACACAATAACTTTTAGTAGTCCACTTANAGGCACAGTATGGTGCAGATGGTAAGTGCATATGGTACTAGAGCCAGTGGCNTTGGATACTATGAAGACAAAGAATTCTCTAATTCTTTTTAAGCTACAGAATTTAGTCAGAATCTGGTTTCTGTTAAACCAGCTTATTATTTAGTAAGAAATACTACCAAAATCTTAATAATTTTTTTTGCTGATTTTCAAAAGATCATTATTTAAAGGAGTTGGGAGTGCAGATCCTTGTAGAGTTTGCCAAGCAGGCACAAAGGCCATCTTCAGTGGGGAATAAACCTGGCATGGTGGNGCATGGCTGTAATCTCAGCACTCAGGTGGTGTGGGTGGGAGGATCAGTTCAAGGTCATCCTCAGATGTGTAGCAGATACGGGCCAGTCTGGGATACACAAAGTGTCTCAAAAATAAAATAAACAGGGTCTAAAGCTATGACTCACATATTGCAGTGCTTGCTGGGTAAAAATGAGGNCCTGAGATGGGATCTGTAGCTCACATAAAAAGTCAGGCATGTGAGATGGAGAGATGGCTCAGTGGTTAAGAGCAGAGGACCTGAATTTTGTTCTCGGCACTCACGTCAGGGAGCTTCCAACTGTCAGGAACTCCAGCTCCAGGGGATCCCACACCCTTGGCCTCTGTGGGCACCAACACTCATGTATGCATACCCATGTGCATAGTTAAAAATAAATTGTTATCTTTTAAAAGCCAGACNTGTTATGTATGTNTTCATAATTCCAGCAGTGGGGAAGCAGAGACAAGAGGGTCCTGGGGCTTGCTGACTAGCTAGTCTAGCCAATAAGTGAACTCCAGGTTCAGTGAGAGACCACGTCTCAAAAAATAGTAATTGAAGTTGACACCAGATATCAACCTTTGGCCTCCACATGCCTCACGCACACACACACACACACACACACACAGTGAGCACACATGCAAATAAAAAATAGCAAAGCTTATGTACTTCTGACCAGGGGCAACTGTACTCATCAAGTTTATTGAAGATAAAATATTCGATTCCTTGCTTATGTTGAANGCATTTACCTAGCTACCTTCAATTCCCTGGAGATCTCATCTCCGNTTCTGCTATTTTTACTTAGAGTCAGATACTCTTGGTTAATCTCCAAAGAAGACAGTTTCCTGNGTGGGAACATCNCAATAGATCTGGAATACTTATTTTTGTATACACTAGGAGCAAATGGTTTGAAAAGTCTNGTAATTAAAAGTGATATCTGATTTATACCCCGGGGCAGAATTTTGAGGTATCTTACAGTTGAAAATATTGAAATTATAGGGTTCTTGGCATCATGTATCAGGTAACCACTGGATTCCTAAGTTGTCTTGAGCTTTATTTTTAGAAACAGAAAAACAAAGCATGTCAGGCTTGGGCTAGGTAAGTATTTGATGTTTCTAAGGAAACGGCAAATGTCTGGGAGAACAGACTTTGGTGGTGATATTCACCAAGTTGACCTTTGTGTGGGTGTGTAATGGAACCAAAGAAACCTCTGTACTGCTCCCATTCATAGGCANGCAAAGACATTCTGCTTGAGAATCTGGATCAGTGACCTATTTTACTGCTGTCCTCTTCCCAAATCCCATCCCT
>LZPO01108122.1:111863-138570 GCA_001675575.1 Neotoma lepida | reverse complement strand
CAGAGTAAGAGAATGGAAAAAACCCAGAGGCAAAAGTACACAGGGCTAATTTAAAGTTAAGGAAATAAGCCAGGCTAAGACCAGGCATTCATAAGAAAGAATAAGCCTCCATATGTGACCAGACACATCCTCTACACTGACCGGATACATCCTCTCCCTTACAGACTTACTTAGGAACTTTGTATAGAGAAGNCAAAACATTTTTGAAAGTGGTGTCCTCCTGATGTGTAGGTTAGCCTCTACATCTTTGAGATTTAAATTTTCTACCTTGTTTCTAAGGAAATAGAGTATTTATGAAGGAAATAGAGAGTTCTCTGCTGATCTTGGCCATTTCCCCTGGTAATGGTATATAGGATGCTGTTCTTCTTAATAAACTTGTTTGGCATAAATTCTGAGTAAATGTAATCATGTTTGTTAGAGTGCTTTGTGACTGTTTTCATGGAATTTTGGGTTTCATTTTGTCTGCTGTCCAGCAACCAGTCTGTGTCTATGACTTGATGTATTTTTGTTACATACCTGTGCTGGTTGGTGTTTTGCCAACTTGACACAAATCTAAATCTATCTGGGAAGAAGGGATCTCAACTGAGGAATTGCCTCCATCAGCTTGTCCTGGAGGCAAGTCTGTGAGGGCATTTTCTTGGTTATGGACCGATTGTGGGAGGACCCAGCCTACTGTGGGTGGTGCCACTGCTGTAGAATATTAATTTAAGATGTGTTACATTTGTTTATGCTGTGGAACATTTGTTTTAATGATGCAGAGATGCGTTACATTTGTTTGATTAAATAAAATTAACCGGGGGTTAGGAGGCTGAGTCAGCAACTAGTTGACAGGAAGTGGTAGGGAGGAGCCAGGTGTAGCTGCGTTCTTACGTAGGGGCGGAGCAGAAGGATGCCCTGTTTTGGGGAGGCAGATGTGAGCTAGGGGAGAAGGTTAGCTACTTCTCTGCCTCTCTGAGTGAGCAGAATTTCACCTCAACCTTTGCATCCTGAGTTCTATAGAGGGATAGAGATTTAAGTAAAATTCCCTTAGAGTCGGTGCCTGAGGGAACAGAATGCCCACCTGGCTCTGGCCAGCGCGGCCCACCTGCTACTGGTAGCTGCCGAGTTGCAATTGCCAATTAGATGTGTATAAGAGACAGACCTGGCTCTGGCCAGCGCGGCCCACCTGCTACTGGTAGCTGCCGAGTTGCAATTGCCAATTAGGACAACAGTTGCTTAAGGGGCAGCTACTGAATTTAATGAAAAACATGCCACCCCTAGAAAGATAGTCCTGGGTTGTATAACAAAACAGAGAAAGCCATGCAAAGAAAGCCAGCAAGTAGCACTCCTCTGTGCTGTGACTTCTGCTTCATTTCCTGCCTCTGGGTTCCTGTCCTGAGTGGGGATCCAGACAGACCCAAGACTTTCTCAGAAGCACTGATGAAATAATAAAGGGAACTTGAGTTTTCTATCTTTGTTCAGGAGTGGACTTGGCAAGGCCAGTGTGAGGCTGGAGCCAGTGGCTCAAAGGAGTCAAGGCTGTGGTTTCTGGGGACCCGACTCTTTCCCCCTGGGCTGTGGTTATCAGTCCTAAGGCAGTTGTGTCTGAGGTATCCTGTGTTCTCTTTGTCAACACTGTCTGACTTAGTTCTTTGCTGACCTTTGTAGGTGGAGTTTTCCTGTCCCNAAGCTGCTATCAAATAATCACACTGAGGCTTATATTAATTANAAGTGCTTGGCCAATAGCTCAGGCTTATTACTAGCTCTTACATTTAAGTTAACCTGTTTCTACATTCTGCCATGTGGGTCGTGGCTCTACCTGTCCTCCAGCATGTCCTGCTCCCTCTGTGGCTCCTGGCAACTCTCCTGACTCTGCCCTCCTTCTTCCCATCATTCTCAGTTTGGCTTTGCCGCCTAACTTCCTGCCCAGCTACCAGCCTGTCAGCTTTTTATTAACCAATGAGAGTAATACATATTCACAGTGTACAGAAGGATTATTCCACAGCAGACCTTGGCCATTTGCCCCCTGCTAATAGTATATAGAATGATGTACTTCTTAATAAACTTGCTTGGTGTAAGTCANCAGGTTATGCAAGACCCTCTGGTCCCANTTAGGGCTTCTGTCTCTTTATTCCCCAATGCTTGATCCTCCCACTCAACACCTCACCATTCAGCTCCCTTGTTCCTGTGGGTTCTGGTCAGTCTTGAATTCTTGCCTTGGCTTCCCTCAATGATCTGTGACTAGGGATATGTAAGCTAAATAAACCCTGTCCTGCCACATTGCTTTTGGTCATAGTGTTTATCATTGCAACCGGAAACAAAGTACAATACCACCTTTAGACAAATGTTTAGACATGTTTTGCATGATAAAGTTCCCCAAAACGGTTTAATTCAAGGTGGNCTGTAAATAAACAAGAATACACATAATCTTAGTCCAAATTCATTCTAATTCATAAGATGTAAACAAGTATAAGAAATTAGTTATTTTAAATTTCTGTGTGTGGGGGGTGAGGTTGGCATTATATGAAAAATTGAAAGTACATGTTAGAAATAACAATTTAAACTTTAGTATCATTCTTCAGCTATATCTACTTTATAAAANGAAAAAGGTGATCAGGTGTGGCCTATGTCTAAGCTTTTTTTTGTTGTTGTTTTTGTTTTTGTTTTTCTGAGACAGGGTTTCTCTGTGTAGCTTTGCGCCTTTCCTGGANCTCACTTGGTAGCCCGGGCTGGCCTCGAACTCACAGAGATCCNCCTGCCTCTGCCTCCNGAGTGCTGGGATTAAAGGCNTGCGCCACCACCGCCCGGCCCTATGTCTAAGCTTTTATGGCTTTAAAATAAAAGCCTAATATCACATCAGGAATTTTATTTTAAAAGGCTAGGCAGAATTGTATTCTTTAAACATGAATTTAAGGTATCTGAATAACAGAGTGAGAAGATTATTAGAGATATGTTTAAAATAATCATAATTTTGAAATTTGAAAACTATAAAGAATGCTGATTCATTGTCCCTGGATTTCAAAGAGTAACATGGTAGGAATTTAAAAATAACTGAGAAACTAAACTTGTTTGCTTTCACTAAATATAATGAGTATCATTTTTGCTGAATAAAATATTGCAATTAAGAAAGACAGAAAGGAACCCTTAAATGTGTGAAAGAGACATAAAAGTCTATAAGTATAGAGACATGTTTTTTAATTCATGTGTTTTATTGAAGAGGATCTGAGTTCAGTTCCTAGCCCCCACATCACACAGCTGATGACCACCCATAACCAGCTCCAGGGGCTGTACTGCCCCCTCTGGCCTCTGTAGGTACACACATTCACCAGCACATACCTACATACAGACACAGGCACACACACACACACACACACACACACACTTCAATTAAAAATTAATCTTTAAAAAGAAGAAGGAGTAGCTTCTGTGACTCCAGTTCCAGGGGTTCTGACACCCTCTTCTGACCTCCCTGGGTACCAGGCACACATATGGAGTACAAACATACAGCAAGCAAAACACCTATATACATAAACTAAATTAATTGATAAAAATTTTCAAAAGAAGGCAGCTCACTGTCTTGATGCAATAAATTTTCTATAATGACTCATTGTCCTCGAGACTGGCCATCTGGGGTGTAGCACCAAGCATCATTAGGAGGTAACNCTAATTGCTTGTTGAGGCCTCACAAGTCCCTGGGTCAGACTCCAAGCTGTTATGATCCAACTAATAGAGTGGGGAATTTTGATTTTGATTTTTGTTTCTGTTATTTCTGGCCCTTTTTGTCTCCACTCCCCATCCCCCAACATACACAACAGAGCAACCAGNTCAAATCATTGGCAAAGGGGTTAAAACCTCCTTTCCTATGAAACTGCTTCAGAGCAGAGAAGGCAAGGAGCTGGTTGGTATTGCTGAGCTGTCCATAGAGCTGTAGGTTGTATTTGGAGATGTACTTGGCGAAGGTGGGGGTGATCACAGGAGGTTGACGGTTGGACTGTGACATTGCTTGCAGATGAAGAGGTCCTGGGTATGGGAGAAAGACGTCAGCATAGATAGATAGTAATGGTCATTAGCTCTGAAAAAACTACCACCTGGGACTTAATGACTTGTAATCTAGAATATATCAACCACACCAGTAGGTTAGAGGTAAGCAGGGACCAAAGACAGAAGGCTAGAGACAGCCAGAGAAGGGTTGTGGGAGCTAAGACAGCCCAAGCACACCCAGAAAGTCTACCTAGGAGCTGCCCTAGTCAGGAGGTCTGCAGATACAGGGAAGGGCCGTCAGAGGCAGCATGTAGGAGAGTCCTGGTCATTCAGTTAATGGTGGCTGGAGTGAGCGGTTCACGAGACTCCACTCCTTTTTTCCCTTTCTTTTTCTTCTGTGGTGTAGCCACTAGGGAGTGTCTCACACNCCTCTAAACACCCCCCCCCCAGAAGCCGTAATTAAACTCACTGGGTCATGAAATTAACAAATAAAGGCATGGGAGTAAAAGGGGGCTAGCTGGGAAATGGAGGGGACCAACAGAAGGACTAGGAGACAAAGGAGTAAAGTGGAGAGGGAACAGGATCAAAATATACACATGGATGGAAGCGGCATGCTGCTTAAGTGTGAGTAATGTATGTTACTACAAAACTGTAAGACCTAGTCATTATTTGAAAGGCTTGAGGCAAGATAGCTAGTTATGACAGAGAGAGGCCATGGAAAGGGGTAAGAGCCTCTTTGCTCTCCTGGTCTGACTTCAGTTTATTTCAGGCTGACACTCAGATATTTAGACATAACAAACCAGGCCACCTGAGAATGAACCAAGCTCCCCTTACAGAGAAACATCACACAGGAGAATTAAGATTTCATTTATTCATTTTTTTAAATTATGTGTATGTGTTGTGTGTGTGTGTGTGGGGGTGGCTATGTGTACATGAGTGCAGAAGAGGCCAGAAGAAGGCATCAACTCCCCTGGACCTGGAGTTCCAGGTGGTTGTGAGCCTGACATGGATTTGAACTCAGGTCNTTTGGAAGAGCAGCCAGTGCTCTTAACCACTGAGCCATCCACAAGTTTGTTGAAATGCCTAATGGATGATTAAATCCAATGTCCTTGTGACCTATGTAGAAGTAAGTATCCTTTTGGTCAGTATTGTGTGTGCATGTGTTTGTGGGCATTTGTGTGCATGTTCAAGCTTGTGCACGTGTGTGTGTGGGTACCTGTGAGTGTGGATGCACATTGGGTCTGGAGGCTACAGAACAGCCTCAAGTGTTATTCCTCAGACCCCTCTCTTTTTCAGGTCATGTCTCTCTCTCGTGGGCCACCTGCTTATGTCTCCCCATTGCTGAGATTAGAAGCCAACCCACCACTCCTGGCTTTTTAGTGCTCCCCCGCCCCCAAAACGTGAGTTGTATGGGTTGAACTCAGATGAGTGTTTTTGCCCACTGAGAATCTTCCCACCGCATCAATGTGTTTTTTCTACTAGATTCTCTTCTCCACCTGCAAGCCCATGCAGTGTGCCTTCAACGTTTCTAAGAGCAAATTCTTTGGATAAGAAAAATACATATATCAGAACATCCTTCCCCTCATGTCTAAGCTCAGGGGATAGGTCNCTTTAACACCCTAAGCACACGGATAGCTGCTGAGCCACTTGGGTGCATTCCTCTCCTAATAGGCATAGTAGAGTCTCAAATCTTGACTTTAATCAGTGACCTGGATAACTGTGCTTCCTTGTCACCTGTCCCGACATACCTTTCCTTTGTAGATGTCAAAGGATCAGCTTCTCCAGCCCCAGGTTCTGAGCGTGCTCAGTCTGCACTGCCACCATGTTTAGTTCTATTTCCCATTGCCTGGCCTGACTCACACAACATTAAAGGGGAAAAGCCTGGAAATTAGGGGTGTCATCAAGATATCAATTCTGCAAGTGTGATGTCTAATCTTTATTTTTGAAAACACATTCATGATTACTTGTTTGGTTGAGAGTTTTTTGGTTTTTGTTTGGTTAGTGAGATCGATTCTTATAGCCTTTGCCATAGTTAGCGTTGATACAAGAGCCTCACTTGAGGCATTCTCTCTGTTGGATTGGCCTGTGGGCCTTCTCTAGGCCCTGCCTAGGTGTGTGTGTGTGGGGGGTGGAGGCTGTATTAGAAAAGTAGCTGAGCAAGCAAGGGGAGCTAGCTAGTAAGAAGCATCCTGCTTTAGCCTCCCTCAATGATGGACTGTAAAGTCTATGATGAAATAAGCCCTTTCCTTCCCCAGTTGGTGTTTATTCAGTAACAGAGAAGCGAACCAGAACAAGCAGCCGAGCTATTATCTTTACTTTGGATCTTTTATCTTTCCTATGATCGGAGGACCTCTAGGTGAGAAGGAAGTGTTTGGGTGAAGAGCTTGGATACTAAAGCTTCTCCTGTCGACATTTCTTGGTCCTCTTCTCTTCAAAAGAGCCTTCTGAACTGTCTCATTGTTGAGAGATACTTAAAATGGGAGAGCGCGTTCATTCGCCCCTAAATGAAGACAGCTTGTTTTTCACATCTAGATGTGTATAAAAAACAGCTTCTGAACTGTCTCATTGTTGAGAGATACTTAAAATGGGAGAGCGCGTTCATTCGCCCCTAAATGAAGACAGCTTGTTTTTTGCTTTCGTCCTCCACGACTTTTGGTCCCCTTGAGATCCCGGCCGAGACTACATTTCCCAGAAGGCTGTGCTCAGACTTACGGGTGCCCGAATGGGGCCGAGGGACTCTAGGGGCGGCACAGTCGTGGTGCAAACTGCTGACGGGCGCGCGCTTCGCGGTTTGAATGGCTGCGGGCCCGGGCCCTCAGCGCATCTGAAGAGCCGCGGCTTCGGGGTGCGCCATGCCATCTGGAGGCAACCAGTCGCCACCGCCTCCTCCTCCGGCCGCAGCCAGCTCCGAGGAGGAGGAGGAGGATGGCGACGCCGCTGATGGCGCACAGCCCGCGGGGTCCCCGGGCCCTCAGATCCAGCAGCAGTTCGAGGAGCTGTGCAGCCGCCTCAACATGGACGAGGCGGCGCGCGCCGAGGCCTGGGGCAGCTACCGCAGCATGAGTGAGAGCTACACGCTGGAGGTGCGCGCGCAGACTATCCGGGGAGGTCGGGGGGGACTCGGTGTGGCTCTGGGGTCGCTTGATCGTTTGCACCGCACCACTGCCCCTGCCCTGGCTTTGCAGCCATCAGAGGAAACGCGTTAAGTTTCGGGCTTGCTTACGTGTGAGGACGGCTTAAGATTTGTCACCCCCCTACCCCCAGCAGTTGAAAACCGGTGTAGGCACACCACATTTGTTGCTGAGCTCCGGCACTCTTTTTGGCTGTCACCCAGCTATAGGTTTGTTATGTCCCGTTCTTGGGACGGGGCTTGAGGTTGACAAAAATGGCCATTCGGGCCAGTGCCTGTCAACTCTGCAGGCACCTCCCCTGCATGGGCCAATAGGAAGTGACACGGAAGTCCGGATTGTTTATCAGCTGCCTGTGCGTATGGCCCTTTTATTTTATATATAGGTTATGGAAGGAGCAGGGTAAAGGGGCCCACGATTCGAAGGTTAAGCAAAGTGTTATTTAACCATAATATGGTGGTTGTGCCTGTGTCGTTCTGCTGAGTCGATATATATACATTTTTTTTTTCTGTTCATACATCGAATTCCCCCCTCTCCATTGTTATAGCCATGGAAAAGAAATACAGCAGTTTCAGACCTTAAAGATCTGAGTGACTCTGGATAAGTTTCTAAACACTGTTTTGTTTTGTTTTTTCAGGGAAATGATCTTCATTGGTTAGCATGTGCCTTATATGTGGCTTGCAGAAAATCTGTTCCAACTGTAAGCAAAGGGACTGCTGAAGGAAACTATGTGTCTTTAACTAGAATCCTTCGGTGTTCAGAGCAGAGGTAACTATATTAGAGCTTGAAAAGTAGAATGTAGCTAAAATAAAAACTTACAAATCAGACTGATAATGAAAACTCCCTTTACTATTTTCTNAGCATCTAACATATAGATAGCTGAATTTAGAAACTGAGTCATGGTTTTCCTTTACCATTTCAGAGTCAGGATCATGTTTTACTAACTTGAGTATATTTGCATTTTGATGCATTAAAGGTTGTGACTCATTGTATAATGTTAATATAAATTTAAATAAAGATATAAATTTAAATAAAGATATTGAGGAGCTTTTGAAGATACTATGGATCAAAAAGATAAATAAAATATCAATTATGTGGCATTATACGTAGATACATATACATGAAACNTGTGTCTNAATGTACATTTTGTGTAGAATTGAAGCTGCACATTCTCTGACCCTAAAGAAATTCCTACACACATACCAATATGTTTATTGCACCATTTAAAAACTCATGATTTTTATATGTGTGTGAGTGTTTGTCTGCATGTATGTGTGTGTACCATGTGTGTTCCTGGTGTCTGTGGAGGCCAGAAGAAAGCACTGGATCCCTTGGAACTGGAGTTACAGGTGGTTGTGAGTGACCACATGGGTGCTGGAACAGACTTGGGTACTTTGCAAGAGCAACAAGTGCTCTTAACCATGCACATCTCTCCAGCCCTACACCATTTTTTTTTTAAAGAAAATTATTAGTAACCTAAATTTCTCTTGATTGAGTGAATGCAGAAAATTATTATATGTTCATAGGAAGGATGGTTTTAGTAAGTAAATGAGTTAGTAATTAAATTAATGAATCTCAGAAATAGTAAATGAAAATTAAGTTGNAGAATGTTACTTACAATATGATGCATTTTACATAAAATGTAAAAGCAAACAAAAGATACTACTTATTTTTTATGAATATATGTATGGAAAATTAACTTCACAATGGGGGTTATATGGGGGAAAGTGAAGAATGAGATTAGGAAGATGTATAAATTGAAATTTTGACTGTTTCTATGCTAACTTTAGTGTCTTGTTTTTTAAAAAGTTTTAAGATTCATTTTATTTTATATGTATGAGTATTTTGCCTGTATGTATGTATGTGCACAATGTACATGTTTAGTGCCCAAGGAGGTCAGAAGAGGACATCAGATCTACTGGGACTGTAGTAAAAGATGGTCATAAGCCACCTCATGGGTGCTGGGCATTGAACCGAGGTCCTGTACAAGAAGAGCAAATAGTCTAACTGCTGAGCCATATCTCCAGCTCCATAGTTTTAGTATTTAATAGATCTGAGCCAGGGCCAGTGAGATGATGCCATGGGTAAAAACTCCTGCCACACCCAGCAGAAAAATGTAAGTGATAAGGTGGACAGTGGTTGAGGAAGGCACCCAGCATTAATTTCTGGCTTCCTGTGCATTTCCACACATCGCCTGCGTGAACATGTATACACATACACACAAACCAAACCTACCATAGTCTGAACAAAGTAGATTAGGAGGGTTGGAGTAGTAAGACAAATGGTAGGCGGTAATGCTAGTCAAAGGCATGTGTCTGAGTTTAGGTCATTGTCAAATAGAATTTGATGAAATGATTTTGGTTTACTGTTGTATTGACATAACATCACCTTTATGTTATTAAAGTACCTCATTTTTATTTTTATTATCAGCTTAATTGAGTTTTTTAACAAGATGAAGAAGTGGGAAGACATGGCAAACCTACCCCCACAATTCAGAGAGCGCACTGAAAGATTGGANAGAAACTTCACTGTTTCTGCTGTGATTTTTAAGAAATATGAACCCATTTTTCAAGACATTTTTAAATATCCCCAAGAAGAACAACCTCGCCAGCAAAGAGGACGAAAGCAGAGGTATGCTTCTGTGTGTGTTTGCGAACAGCCTTTCTCTGGAGTACAGGTCGACACTCATTAAAAAGAAACAGCATTTCAGAAATTACTTTCTCCTAAGAAGTTGGNTTTTTTTTGTTTGTATTGAGACAGGGTCTCACTATGTAGCCTTGGGGACATGGAATTCACTTATAGACCAGGCTGGCCTCCAACTCATAGAGATCTGTCTGCCTCTGCCTCTCNGTCCTGGGATAACGTGTGCTACCACGCCTGGTTTAAAACGTTTTTTTGTTTGTTTGTTTTGTTTTGTTAGATGATAATTTGTTGTTGGTTTTTGCTGTATGTTAGAAGTCGTCTGGCTTCTTTTATAATGCAAAATGTTTGGGTTTTATGTTGATATAAATTTTCCCTTTTTATTTAAGCAACCAAGAATACAGATNGACAAATCAGACCTTAAGTACTTTCTCCAGTTGTCTTCCTTGGTGTAGGTTAGATGCTGATATTTTCTATTTCTATTATTTGACCTTTTTGTCAAACTGAATAATTGCCCCCTGAAGTGAGTTTGGTGTTCATAGCCAATCAACATCAGAGAAACTAGGTCGGGTGAGAGAATAGGGAAGTTCAACTACTGTGAACTTGTTTTCTGGTCAAGGTCTACAAAACCAGCTTTCTCTAGTTTAGTGTTTTCTGTCTTTACAACTATGGGCAATTCCGAGATAAAAACTGTCCTCCTTTAATATCCAAGTTTGTTTTAAAACAGAGAGGGAAATTTTGCTTTTGAAGTATGTCAAGAAATTTTCTCTTAAAATAGTATTCATAAGAAATGTACAAGAGAGCCAGATGTGGTGGTGCATGCCTTTAGTCCCAACACTTGGGAGGCGGAGGCAGGCAGATCTCTGAGTTCGAGCCAGACTGGTCTACAGAGTGAGTTCAAGGACAGCCAGAGCTCTCAGAGAAACCCCGTGTCAAAAAACCAAACAAACAAAAAAGAAAAAGAAAAAAAGAAATGTAAAAGAGCCTAGGTATAATTACACACAGCTGTAATTCCAGCATTAAGGAGGCTGAGGCAGGAGGATCACCTGGACTGTATTAGAGATAGCCTGTCTCAGAAAGCCAAAAAGAGAAACAAAGCAAAATCAAAAGCTCCTAAAACGGGGGAAGGAATATCATTGTGTAGACAGGCTAGCCTTCAACTCACTAGGTAGCCCAGGCTGGCCTCAAGCTTGTTCTGTCCTATCTCAGTCCCCTGAGTGGAGTCTCCTTGGCACCACAGTCCCCAGCCTTGTAGTGATGTGTTCTGAACTCTGGATGCAAGGTTTCTTTCAGTCTTAGTAAGGCTACCATGATCATTTGTAGAAAAATACAAAATAGCTGTTTTTTTCTTTAGAATGTCTAAAATAACTTCATATCACACTTGTTTGGTATGTGTGTATATCACCTGGTTCTAATTAAGAGGCTTGTAATATTTCTTCAAGAATTTTACATTTATGGGGGCTGGAGAGATGGCTCAGTGGTTAAGAGCACTGACTGCTCTTCCAGAGGACCCNGGTTCAATTCCTAGCACCTACATGGCAGCTCACAACTGTCTGTAACTCCAGTTCCAGGGACCTGACAACCTCACACAGACATACATGCAGGCAAAACAGCAATGCACATAAAAATAAATAAATTGTTAGAAAAGAATTATACATTTATACCATTCTGTATTTGCAGGTGAGTGCTGGAAACTGAATCCAAGGTTTCGTGCATGCTAGACACATTCTCTAAGACTCATGTATAGCCTCTCTTATATTTTTAGGTTGGTTTTGGTACGTTGAGATAGGGTCTTCTATTAGTCCAGGCTGGTGTCCGACTTGCTATTCTCCTGTATCAGCCTTCCAAGTGCCGGGATTACAGGAATGTTCTGCCACACCCAGTTTGCTCTATAGACTCTCGGCACTTTCAAGCACTTTCTGCTAACAATCACACTAGTGGTGTGAGGCACTTACCTATGTGTGTGCTATGAGGCAAGCACTCTTCTCAGGTGTGAACAGGTAATATGACAACCTTATGGGTCTTCGACTTGTTAGGCATGAGAAAGTAAACTCTGAAAGGGCAATCTGTGCACCTGCCGAGTGGATAGACTTCCTGCAGAATCCATGTGCTTTACCATATTTGTACTGCCTCTTGAGTCTGACTGTAATGTACAACTGTGATATGAAAGCTTGTCACTGTGTTAAACACAGCAACAAGAAATAATTGTTTAGGTATCATGCAGGGGATGGGGATCCAAACAGAACCCATGGTCTCTCTTCTGAGAGTTGACAGTAAAATGAAGGAGAAGAAGTAACATAGGCTGTGTGAGTGCAGTAGATACAGAAAAGTGGGATTTCTGAGACCAGAGTAAATCTAGATGAGCCAGCTTATGGCATTCCATGGAGTGAGTAGAAATGGGTAGGATTTGGGCAGATGCCTTTTGAGATAGAGGTCGAGCCTTCAGTACAGAGGAAATAGCAATAGGGGCAGAAGTGGCAAGCAAGAGGGAATTGGGGAGCAGAGAGGTTAGTCAANGTATTCCCAGAGTCCTAATGTTAAAGAGCTAAAGTTTAGAGGAGCTTGTGTATTACAAGCAAAAAAGCCTAAATTTTATATTTGACGTCAATCAAAATCATAAATAGTTTATCATATACTACGGCAGAAAGGCCATATTTTTTTTGAGATGGAATGTCATGTAGCCCAGGTATCCTTGAACATGTTAAACATCCAAGCACGACCATGAACTACAGATTCTTCTGCTTGCACCACCTGAGTGCTNCAAGAAGCTGCTTTTAGAAGGACATCTCTGACTGTTCACTATGACTGTGGCTTAGTAGATTAATTAAGTCCAGTGTTTCTCCTAAATACAGGAACTTTGATGAGCAAAAGACAAAGGCCGAGAGAAACAAGTGCTTGCTCATGTTAGCACCAGAACTAGATCAAGTCTCCTGCTCTTTTCCAGGGCATCCTGCTTTTCTTGATCCTTATTAAAATAGGCTTTGGAAAGCTGGGCATCATGACACACACCTGTAATCCTAGCGCGTGGCAGTCAGATGTTCAAGGTCAGCTTCTGCCACAGAGCAATTTCGGGGCCAGCCTGGGTTACAGAGAGCCTGTCTCAGAAAACAAAAACAAAACAAAAGTTGAGATTCTTGTGATTTGACACCATAGAGGTCTGGTGTAAGCACTGTCAGAAATGTTGGCAGAAAAGCCAAGAACGCAGATCTGAAAGTTCCTTTAGCAGACACTTGGTCAAATACAACAAGTCTCTTTTTTTTTTTTTAAATATTTATTTATTTATTATGTATACAGTGTTCTGTCTGCATGTTTGCCTGCATGCCAGAAGAGGGCGCCAGATCTCATTACAGATGGTTGTGAGCCACCATGTGGTTGCTGGGAATTGAACTCAGGACCTCTGGAAGAACAGTCAGTGCTCTTAACCTCTGAGCCACCTCTCCAGCCCTACAAGTCTCTTAATAGATGGAGTAAGGCATAAGTGTGTAGGGCTAGAATGACTCCAACGTGACCTTTTGTGATTTTACATAGATAGTGGGGAGAGGGTACAGTTGTAACCCTGCCTGCCACCTGGAAGCAGGATTAGTTGGACTAATGTCATCAGAAGAATGGATGGTTTTCGTTTTATTATATATCTTGACTCCAAAAACTTAGAGAGTTTTCCCCTCCTCTGAGCTGCTTTTTCTGCCTCCCAGCTGTTTGCTCTCGGGGTTGGTTGAGGTGGAGCTTCTTGCACATTTCCCTGTAAAGTCAGTCTGGTTTCACTGCTCGCCTGNGGGCTTCTTTTACACCTGATTTGAGTCATTTGGGATGTCTCTTTGTCATTCTTGTATTTATCTTGTGACTTTGTTTTTTCCCCTCCAGGCGACAGCCCTGTACCACGTCTGAAATTTTCCACTTTTGTTGGGTGCTTTTTATATATGCAAAAGGTAAGAGAAGAATAATATTTGGATAGGAATTAGCTAACCTACATTTTTAAGTGCTGATTTTATCAGCTGTATTATGTATCAGGAAGAAAGCCTCACTTTTCGTAAGAGGCTCTTTAGACTATCTTTACAGGATCCACATTTCCTAGAATTAAATGACATGCCCTTTCATTTTATTCTTGTTCCACATCTCTTTGATGCGAAGCTATTCTTTTAAATTGTGAATGGAACCACCCTACTCTGTATCAGCTTGTATCTAGGACTCTGCTCTTCATAAGACATGTCTGATTCACTGAGTGAGACTAAAGTCCTCAGAGTAGTTCTGATAACTTTCTGCATGCCCACAGTAACAAGTGTCTAAACTTAATCAGATACTTAGAATCTTTTTCTCTGCTCTCTTCATTCCATTACTCTATCCAAGGTTTGCATGCACTGAAATACATCTCCATTACTTTGATATGTTCTATATAAGGATAAATCTTAACAATCTACGGAGAAGGTACAGTTATATTCATTAGCTTTTTCTCTAGACTGTGGCATATGGCTGCCACNAAGATAGTTCAATAAGATGCAAATTGTCAGAACTGGAAGGAGCTTCATGCATACCGTAGTCCCACCTTTATGTATTCAGGATACATTCTAAGACCTGAAGCCAAAGATAGTTCCAACCCCTGTATACTATGATTCTTGCTATACACACTTACATAAAGTTTAATTTATATATTAGGCACAATAAGAGATAAATGACAGTGATAATAGGAACAGAGCTGTTATGTTGGTATAGTAGAGGTTATATAAATGTCTCTGTCAATTATCTCATTGTACTCTAAATCTTAGCAGCATCAGCATATGATTCTTTTAAGGACTTATTTTTGTTTTATGTATATGGATATTTTCCTGCATGTATGTCTGTGCATCATGTGCATGCAGTACCAGAGGAGGTCCGAAGCGGNTATCAGATATCCTGAACCTGGAGATAGAGATGGTTGAGCCTCCATGTGGGTGCTGGGAGCCGAACCCTGAGTCATCTGGAAAAGCAACCAGTGCTCTTAACCACTGAGCCCTCTAGCCCTTGTAAAAACTTATTTTTTTTATTTAAATTAAGGACTCATCTTTTCACTTAATGGAAACACTTCCACCGTTTGGCTCTTCTTTGGCAAGTTGCTGCCTTACTTTAGGGTCATTGTTAAGTAAAATACAGATCACTTGAATGAAATCACTGCTGTATGGAGACAGTAGAGCAAATAACCATGAAAGCAAATGGCTAATGGGTGCACAGCATATTCAGCCTGGATATGCAGAACACAGTGGTAATTCATGTCCCAGATGGCACAGAGCTGGGCAGAGCAGAAAAACATGCAATTTTAAACTTAGTTTTTATTTGTCTGAGGCTTACTATGCAGGCCAGGCTGACCTGGAACCTGTGACCCTCCTGCCTCTGTCTCCCTGCTATTAGATTACAGATGTTCCTGCCTATCTGAGAATTATTTCTTAAATTTTCCATTTGACATTTTTGGTCTGTTGATCAAAGGTAGCAAAGTATAAAATTAAAACCACGGGTAAAGGAAAATTACTGTGTAGGAGATTTCCCTTTATCAGATCAACTATCTCAACTGAATAATACTAGGATTTGAATCCAGATCTCTTGTCTCTGGGTTTCATGCTGAATGTGAAGGTGTGGTCTCCAGGTGTGTTGTGATTGCAGCTGGTCGTCTCTAACTCAGGAGTCCTCCATCCTCATCTGAGCTGTGTGCCCCAGCTGAAGGGAGAGGCTTTGTGAGCTTCTTAGTTACGCTTTCCATAACAACGATGTGAGCAACTTTCTTCAGTGCAGTCAGAAGTGACAGATGTGGCCCAGGGGTGGGGTGCTTGCTTAGCTGCACAAGACCCTGGATTTGATCCTAAATACCACAAATATGAAACAAAATAAATGTGACATAAATCAATGATATAAAAGCTTAGGCGTACATAAATTCTCTGTGAAGGCTCCCACGTTAGCTTGTGTGACTGGTATTACATAGGATAATAATCTTATGATTATATTGGATAGCTGTGTGACTACTAGGATTTTGATCTATTTTGTGTGCTTAGGAGCGAATGTATTTGCTAGGTGTATAGACTATTAAAATAATGGCAGNGTCTCACTTAGGCAGGAGGCACCACACTTAGCTCTGTTTTTTGAGATGGGAGTCTGTCTCTGTTGCCTAGGCTGGGTTAAAACTTCCAAGTATTGAGTTCAAGTGTACAGCACAGCTCATTGTGGCTTCTGTGGTGTGCTTGGGTCAGTTCTCATGGGTAGCTTAGTTGCTTTCATCCAGTGCTTGGTTTATTTGTGGAGAAGATAGACTGTGCCTGTAGCATATGGACATTTTATATCATCTCATTCCCAATAATAAGCTAATTACTTGTATGTTTGTTGATTTGGTATGGCAACTGTCACNTAAGGACTTTTTAAACAGAAGACCACTTCCTGTTTTCATAAAATCACATTCTTGAACAAGTAAGCCAAATCTAGNGGTTAAGTCTTTCCATTTTTCTGTTATCTCTTAATTAAACAATCAAATAGCCTGTAAAGTAAGGTCCATTTGTGAGGTCAGGGTTTGAAATGGCGACTTTGTCGTGTTGGGACTGTCCTGGAGTTTCAGTTGGAATGCCCTCTGTAGGAGCATTTCAGCCTTTGGTTAGGAGTTACGGTGCTGCTGCCTTCTCCCTCTGCTGTAAGTACACACAGGGGCAAGTTTAGACTTGCCACTGGTGGCTTTGTAGCTTATAACCAGTAGGTGTGGCTTCCTGTTTTATGTACAAGAATAGAAGTAGATTTTTAATATTTGACCTTTTATAGTAGAGACAAGCAAGTTAGCTGGCTTATATCAATGCAGAATTTAATCTCTTAGTAACCATTTGCCTTTCTGTCAGCAGCAGGCTTTTACTTATTTATTTTTTGCTTTAACTTATCCCCCAAAGAAAAAGCATCATGTATCCTGAGACCTAAGGTAGGTGGTGACTTTCTTTGAAAGGAAGCAAAGGGGGAAAGTCTAAGACAGACCCAAATGAGACAAAACCAAGCGTGTGATGCATGCATTCAGGGTAGGCACTATGTGTAAAAGTGTGGTGCATGCCTTTGGGTTGGCACTGTGAAAATGCAGAGGTGTGACGACAGCTCTTCAGACGGATACTTGCTACCAATTTAAATGGAGTTGTTCAGTATTCTTCTTAAACCAGCACTGCACAAAGGGCATGTTTGTAGGCTTGGGCTTATATTTATTTATTTTTTTGCTATAAGCATTGGCAGTTATCCTTGGGATAGTAGCTTTTGAAGTCAAATGTCTGTATTTGTGTTCTGTTGGATTAATGGGTATGAACTTTTATTACTATATANAAAAGTATTTTNAAATGTTACCATTAGGGCTCTGAAGAAAGGCTCTCTTCTCTTTAGAGTATGTATATGAGAAAAATCATACATGAATCATTTTCCAGTGGTTTACCTCTAAATATTTCTAGTAATTTTCACTTACAGAAAAATTTTTTTATGTGAAATAATTTATTACAGTTTAAGAGAGTTGGTAAATTTTTTGTGTGTTCAGAATTCTAAAGACTAGACCAGTAATAATTAAAGTATTAGTTAGTTACTAGCTACTTAATAGATGCCTATTAAATGTATATTGAATTTAAGTAAAGTTTTAATTTTCATTAAATTCTTAGACATACATTAAAATATCAGTCCCCAAAATATAAATTTGCCAAAACAATTTATCACTCTTGAACCAACTTGGTATGATGGTATATGGTGTCATTATCCATTCTATAAAATCTTGTAAAGTGGATGCTGAGTTAACGCTGTAACTTTATGTGACCCTATAGGCAACTTCCCCATGATTAGTGATGATCTGGTGAACTCCTACCATCTTCTGCTATGCGCATTAGATCTAGTGTATGGAAATGCCCTACAATGTTCTAATCGTAAAGAGCTTGTGAACCCTAATTTCAAAGGTAAGTTTCTATGTGAAACATTTTTGACAGCCCATGCTTCTACAAGATTTTTAGTCTTGGGAATAGCATCCCCAAATTCAGGTTTGCTAGCATCAGAGAACGTGAGTATGGGAACGTTTCCACTATCAGAGCCATACAGATTACTTATACTCAAGAGTCGCATATCTACGGTTTTTTTTTTTTTTTAAGTTTTCTTTTATGTGTATGAGTGTTTTGTCTGTGTGTGTGTTTGTGTACCACATGCATGCCTGGTGCTCTCAGAGGTTAGCCAGAAGGACAGTGTCAATTCCTGCAGACCTGGAGTTACAGATGGCTGTGAACCATGGGTGCTGGGAGTTGAACCCGGGTCCTCTGGAAGTGTAGCCATTGCTCTTAACTGCTGAACCATCTCTCCAGTCCCTAAGTTACCCCCCTTTTTAAAACAAAAGCAAATATCACCAGTAAAATATCATTTAGTCTTAAATGAAAACTTCAGAAGTTTTTGAAAAATATATAGAAAAAGTGAAGAACTTAGAAACTCAGAGTACCAAAGATAACTCTAAAGTCATGGTAGTATTTTTCACTGTTAGCAAGCTTTGTGCATCCCAGATTGCAAAAAAGAATTTACTGAAAGAATATCATTTCAATTCTTTTGCTACAGAAAAATAAAATTCTAAAATAACAAGATCTTTATTCTCTAAGTGACAATCATACTCATTTTGGCAATGCATNTCCTATGCTTTAAATGATGTAATTTCTATGAGCCACATATGGAAATACTCAGGATNTACAGTCTAATCTATACTGCTGGTTCTGTTTGAAGAACACCGTGAAAGAATTCTGATTGTCATTTGGGGCATGGTTTCAGTTAGAACTTCAACTTCCCTATCAGGCTTGATTTCAAATCTAGTGGAGTTAGTTACTACAATTACCTGCCACTCAAAAAGTTTGAGCCCTAGGGCTGCAGATAGAGTTCCATGACAAATTACTTGCCTGGCACTGAGTTTGATCTTCAGTACTATAGAACAGACAAAAAAGTAGAAAAACAATTAAAATCAAAGTTAGATTCCATTTAAGGTTCTTTTGGTTATGTGTGTTCATCTAGTAAAGATGATGCAGATGTTCCCANTNCAGAAGAGTGCACTCTGACCCTTCCGTCCAAGCATTTTGGACAAGGGACCCTTGACCTTTACCCTTTCTGCACTCCTTTCCTTCTTCATGTCACNTTAGTCTTTCACTCTGTATTTACTGGGAACTGAGCCAGGGTGGCCTAGTCCTGTGATACATTTGTTGCTTCCATTTGGTATATTTTATGTTGTTCTTCTGCGTTTACCTCCTTTAATTTTATTTGAAAATTTTGTGTTCTTATGAAAGAGTACATTATAAATTAGTNTAAATACATCTAATATAATCAAGTCAAAGTGGATAATCTTTGAGCTGTGTAATTAAAAAAAAATTGTTACNTTTTGGTTGGGGGCAGGGAGGAGGCCTGTGCATGCCACAGTACACACGTACAGGTGAGAGGCCAATTGAGGGAATGAGTTGTCATAGAGACCAAACTCAGGGTGTCAGGCTTGGAACGGGGCTTCACCTAATGAGCCATCCTCACCAGCCTGAACTGGGTAATTTAAAATAATAACAATAATAATAATGTATTCTTAATGTTAATTATTAATATATTAATAATATAATGATTTATTATTATTTTGTTTGTTTTTTTGAGACAGGGTCCCTGAAGCTTTGGCTGTTGTGGAACTCTCTGTGTCGACCAAGCTGGCCTTAAACTCACAGAGATCCACCTGCTTCTGCTTCCTTACTGCTGGGATCAAAGGTGTACACTACCACACCTGGTAGAACTGTGTGAATTTTTTAAGTGGTGTTTTTTTTTTTCTTGAATGTAAGGCTCATTTGCAGAATACAGTTCCTATGTTTTCGGATATTCCTGCAACGACTTTTTTTTTGTTTTTATTTTAAGTTTTCTAGCAATCTTTAGTCACATAACAAATCTTTTGAGTGGTGATATACTGTATCTTCATCTCCATTTTAAACAGCACTTAGCCGAGTGGTGGTGGCACATACCTTTAATCCCAGCACTTAAGAGGCAGAGGCAGGAGGATCTGAGTTCAAGGCCAGCCTGGTCTACAGAGTGAGTTTCAGGACAGCCAGGACTGTTAATAGAAAAACCCTATCTCAAAAAAAACAAACAAACAAAAAAGTACTTAATTTATAATGTATGTAGTCATTTCTTTATGTGAGACAGGATGTTATAGCTCAGGCTGTCCTTCCAATTCACAACAGTCCAGAGCACTGGATTATAGGTGTGAGGCAATGTGTCTGGGCTAAAGTGTCCTTTTTCATTTGTACTGAGGCTGCCACATACTCAGTTTTGAAGTATATATAAGTTAGTTACACATGTCAATCATATCATGACCAGACTCACTAATAGTTAGGTTTCAGCGTATTATATATTGGCTAATTGATGCTGACCAGGGTCTCTGTCTTGTGATTTTATACCTCATAGGCTTATCAGAGGACTGTCACCCTAAGGACTCTAAACCTTCCTCTGACCCACCTTGTGTCATTGAGAAGCTCTGCTCCTTACATGATGGTCTAGTGTTGGAGGCAAAGGGAATAAAGGAGCACTTCTGGAAACCCTATATCAGGAAACTGTTTGAGAAAAAGGTTTGTATCAATGACATAAGAATGCTTTCTGGATAAAGACTTGGTTGCATGTAATATAAGGACCCCTCTTTTCATCATAGCTCCTCAAGGGGAAGGAAGAAAATCTTACTGGCTTCCTGGAGCCCGGCAACTTTGGGGAGAGTTTGTGAGTAATGTGCTGCCAACTGCTGTGATACTAAGTTATCTGTGAGGAGACCTCAGTGCCCAGCCTTCCGACTGTTTGTACAGTGCTTTGTGGTAGAACTCAGAAAGCACTTCTGGAAACTTCTACTATAAGTTCATGTCTTTAAGCCCAGTGAAACTTTTATTAGTTTCAAAGTTTTATTAGTCAAGATTTTAGATTATAAATTTTGAAATTAAGAAATGTTTTTGTGCCGGGTGTGGTGACAATCGCCATTAATCCCAGCACTTGGGAGGCAGAGGCAGGTGGAGCAAAGTTCACAAAGGTAGTTCTAGGACAGCCAAGGCCACACATAGAAACCTTGTCTCAAAAAACAAAAACAAAAAAAAGAGAAAAAAGAAATGCTTTTGTACCTAGCCATCAGGGGACATGGCTGACATCCCAGCACTTGGGACCTGAGGCAAGAAGACTGTAAGTTTGAGGCTACTTTGTTTTTGTTTTTGTTTTTTTTTAAAAAGAAGTTAAGAAAAGGGAACAGAAGACAGGATTTTTGAACTAGAGATGACAAAATGTGGTAGTACTGGGTCTTCAGAGGTGCCAAGGACAGCTGAGGAAGTGTTCCTACATGATCCTATATAAGTTACATGTCACCCAGGCTCACTATTGTTCACACTCAGTTTAGTATAATTAAGTGAATTGAATGCTTACTATTATTTGCTATTATTATTATTAGCTTATTGAAGGCAGGTTGGTTCAGGGTCCCAACCTTGACACACTATTGAAAAACTATGCTCAGTGTGTGCTGGATACACAGAGTAAAGCAAGCTACATCTTCTGTTCAGTTTTTGTAATGAGCAATTATTCTATTGAAATATGACTTTGAGAAACTTACCAGATTTTATAGTAAAAAATGAAGTAAGTGGTGAGGAACATGAGCTAAAATGGTGGTCCTGTTTCCCCATAGTAAGGCTGTTAATAAGGCTTATGAAGAATACGTGTTAGCCGCTGGGAATCTGGANGAACGGATATTTCTTGGCGAAGATGCTGAGGAGGAAGTTGGGACTCTCTCCCGGAGTCTGAATGCCGCCTCAGGTACAGAGAGTGCTGACCGAACGCAGGTGAAAGACATCTTGCAGCAGCATCTTGACAAGGTGAGCCAAGCCAAGTAGAAAACAGGTGAGCCCTGTGTGATGTACAGCGCATATTTCAAGATCTTGGGAGAGGCAGGGCTGGGACAAGAGGAAAAGGGGCTTCTGTTCTCTTCATAATCTTGTGTTTGTGTATGTTTTAAATGCTGTGGGAAGGAAAACAAAATTCAACTTATTTATTTATTTATTTATTTATTTATTGTTTAGTACCAACTTTCAAAGGTTTTAGTTAGGTTTGAGAGGGGAACTGACTGTTAATCTGAACAGATATGGCCTGCTGACAGTCCTTGCTTCTGGAAAGATGGGCTGTAGTATANACTCTGCACAGTGGACACAGGAGGCATTGAGGAAATACCAATTAACCCTGATTGGGACCTGTGGATCTGTGGTCAGTCTTTAAGGAAATTCTGTTGAACTGAAACCAAAGTTGAGGATGATGAAAACTGGTGACTGTAACTGAGAAGCTTCAGACTTGATACTGGTCTGCTTGTTCTCTCTCTCTCTCTCTCTCTCTCTCTCTCTCTNTCTCTCTCTCTCTCTCTCTCTCTCTACCTATCTCTTCCTCCCTCTCTCCCTCCCTCCCTCTCTCCTTTTCTTTTGTTGTTGAGACAGATCTCACAATGCATCCCAGGTTAACCTCAAATTCATAGTGATCATGCCTTAGCTGCCTAGGTGCTGCCATTATGGATATGATCCATCACTTGATAAGACTCAAATGGTTTTATGTGCTAGGTTATGTTGTAGACTCTGGGAAATACAGCAGTGGACAAAACAGCAACAAACAGCCTGTCCTAAAGAAACTTCCATTTTAGTTGGGGAAGACAGGCAATAGCTAACCAAATAGTTGAATATCTACTATGTTGGATGATGGTACCTGAAGACAAATAAAGTTGATAAAACAGTATTGTAAGTGGGCAGAATGGATGGACCTTGGGGTCCACTGTAGATGTGCTGGCTGGAAATGTCTCTGAGAGGCTAGTATTAATAGATTCCTGAGATAATTGAGGAAGCAAGCCTTGGGTATAGACAGAGAAATTGATTTGAAGCCAGGAGAATAGCAACTGCAAAGGTGTGAGGTAAGAACATGTCTGATGTTGGAGGCGTGGTGAGAAGGCCTGTGTAGTAAGAACATAGTTCATAAGGGAAGAGTCTCAAGACTGCAAGGAGTAGGAGACAAGGAGGTCATTTAGTCTTTGGGAGCCATTGTAAGGACTTGGGCTGTAATTGAGATGAAAGCTTTCAAGAGAATATTTGGGAAGATGACCCCTATGTGATCTGATGAACATTTTTAAAGGTCCTGGGAGAGGTGGAGTCAGAGCAAGAGGATGTTAAGAGGCTATTTGAACAACTCTTCATGGTGGCTTGGTCTGTAGAAACATTTGTATTTGGACCACATTTTAGAGGTAGTACCCACAGGACTGACTCATACCTGGATTATGGTATCAGAGAAATAAGCCAATGATGATCATTGGGTGAATGATTAAGTGTAAGTCCTTGTAAATGCCTGTGAAGTCCTAAGTGATCTGGCCCTGTCTCTTGTGTATTCATCTCCTGTTCTCCTCACCCATTCCACCTCTTTTTTCATTCTTCAGATATGCCAAGGAGGCCACCAGCTCAACGCCTTTGCCCCTACTATTGCCTCTGCCTAAACATGTTTCTTCAAGATACTTATGTGGCTTATTTCCTCATTTTTTTTCTGTTCTCTGCTAAGTTGATTGCTGTAAAATTATAGCCCAACACACTCCCACCCTCAAGGCTTCTCTTCCTCTGCTGTTGGTGCTCTCTTAGTATTATGCCACCTGACAGCAAATAAGTAGGTAATGGAACTGTTTGTTCTTCTTCCTGTGTTAGACTGCAAGCTTCAGGAGGGCTGCAACTAGTGCCATATAGTGCTTGCACTTAGTANTTATCTCTAAAATTTTGCTGTTGATATTATCAAGAGGGAAGAAGAGTCTGGGGTGGATTTAAAGTGAGGATTATTAGCACATTGCATTTGAGATGTCTTTTGGGGATCCTAGTTGACTCACTGAGTGGGCGGTTTAGAAATGTATTACTGGAGCTTCCCAGAGAGGTGGGAGTTGTGGTNGTATGTTCTGGAGTCAGCTGGGTGTGGATGGTTAAAATCATGAAGTGAAGACTCCCATCAGTGAGTTGTTGGAGAATAAAGCTCTGAGGAGGTGGAGTTCTGGAGCACACCAAACCCGTCTCCACTGGAAGAAGGCACATCCTAGTTGTTGTTGTTGTTTGCGTTTTTCAAGACAGGGTTTCTCCACATAGCCCTGGCTGTCCTGGAACTCTCTGTGTAGACCAGGCTGGGCTCAAATTCACAGAGATCTGCCTGCCTCTGCCTCCTGAGTGCTGGGATTAAAGGTGTGTGCCACCACACCTGGCCTGGTATTTTTTATATCAGCTCTGTATTCAGACCTGAGTTAAAGGAAAGTACCCTCTAAGTGAGAATGCACAGGGAACTGTAAAGCTAAGCCCCTTAGCAGTGCTACAACACGGGGAAGCCCCATGTTGACCTTGAGGACTTTGGGCAGGAAGCTGTGGTTGATCACACCTAGTTTCTATGAAACCAATGCTGCTTGTGAGTGAGATTGTTTTATGTGTTGCTGGCTGCTACGACTTCTTCACATGTGTCCAGGACATTTTCACCTCACAGTACAGGCAGGTAGTGGTTCATGTGCAGGGATGTGGGCAATGCAAGAAAGCCAAGACAGCAGCAGTCCTCTGAGGACCTAATCCACCCAGACCATTTTATTGCCTTTAAACAATAATATGAATTTCCTTGAAACAAAACTGAAGTCTCAGCTCTGAGGTTAAGACATATAGAACACATTTATTTCTAGTTATTGAATGGTTTGTGTTTTTCTGTGTCCTGAGAATTGAATAGTTTGTTCTGTTACTAAGTAAAAGCTTTGCTAGGCATTTTTGAAAGTCTAGGATGAATATATTCAATACTTGGGGAAACGCTGAATTTTGAATATTAAAATGCTTTAAGCTAGCAACTCTTTAGAGTTTCTTTGGAAAGTTAGAAAAAAAGTTAGCTAATCTGCTAGCATATGTACTCGTGCTTAAATTCTTGGTCTCAAATTTTTCATGTATATGTTCAATAATGTTGGCTAATTTGCTCCTCTGAGGGCCTGTCTGCTTGAGAAAAACTGTCATGGGTTCTAGGAACTAAAGTCAGGGGATGACTGATAAGGACTTGCACTTTATCAGATTGTCCTTTTTCTNGACAGGGTTTCTCTGTGTAGCTTTGGCGCCTTTCCTGGAACTTACTCAGTAGCTCAGGCTGGCCTTGAACTCACAGAGATCCGCCTGCCTCTGCCTCCCGAGTGCTGGGATTAAAGGCGTGCGCCACCACCACCCAGCGCTTTTTTTCTTATTTATTTATTTATTTATTTTTTGAAAAGTTTCCCTCTGAATTCAGTTTGATACATTGATTTTTATTTAGGCCAGATTCAAATCATTGCTTTCATGTGTCCATCTCGAGTGTCAGTCACAGCAGTGGATTCAAGCTGTGAAATCATGTTTCTCAGCAATGGAGTCATGCTCTGAATGTTTTCAAGCATGATTTCCCTTTGCCCTGAGCATGGGCTCTGAAGGAGAAGCCGCTAGAGAGCTAGAAGTTGTGTGTGTGTAAGTGTACACTGCGCTGTTGCGCTCAGCCCTACCCTGGCATAGGCCTCATCTTTAAGATTTACTTAAATGAACTTTTTAGTTGCCTAGAGTGTGTATTGTTCTTCTTTGGAGGAACATCTCTGGATAATGGAAGCTCCGAGTGAAATTATGTTTAAATTCCCAAAATGGCGATGTTTGAGATACTAAAATATGTGACACAAAGTCTTATTGTCGTGAATTCCTATTTGTGGTGCAATTTAAAGAAATGTAATTTTTCTCCTCCAGTCTAAAGCACTTAGAATCTGCACACCACTGACTGGCGTGAGGTACGTTCAGGAGAACAGCTCTTGTGTGACCCCCGTCTCCACAGCTACATATAGCTTAAGTCGCCTTCATGCCATGCTGAGTGGCCTCAGGAATGCACCCAGTGAGAAGCTGGAGCAGATGCTCAGGTTGGTTTTAGTTTTGTCTGCCTTCCAAGAGTTAGTTGTTGACCATTTTTTAATTTCTTCCCTTAAGTTTTCAGTATCAGTGCCTTAAGTTGCCCTTTCATAATTTTACATTAATTAGTCTTTTTAGGCAGTAAATGGTATAGCAATATGAAATGTATAAGTAGGCAGTAGGCATATATAGTGGTACTTGCTTGTAACTCCATGACTCAGGAGGCCAAGACAGGCAGATCACAAGTGTGAGGCTAGCCTGGGCTACAGAGTGAGACCCTGCCTCATAAATAAATAAATAAGCAATTTTTTNAAAAAAAAGTAATAAATAAATAAATTGTGCATTGTTGTTTTGCCTGTGTAATGGTGTTGGGTCCCCTGGAACTGTAGTTACAGACAGTTGTGAGCTGCCATGTGGGTGCTGGGAATTGAACCTGGGTTCTTTGGAAGAAGTGCTCTTAACCACTGGGCCATCTCTCCAGCCCCTAAATAAGCAATTTTAAAAAAGATATGTAAGTAGAAGACAATCTCCTTTGCTCAGATTTATTTAACGTGGTATAGGAGACAGGAACTATAGTAGACCCTGTATACTAGCCTTAAAAAAAATAGTTTCATGTTTGTTAGCAACAAATGTAAAGAAATAGCACAGAAGACTGACAACATTAAAAATTTGCTTGAGCCGGCACATGTTTCCATCCTAGTACTTGGGAGTGAAAGCAGGAAGATCAGGAATTTAAGGTCGACCTTCACCACATGAGTTTGAGGCCAGCCTAGACTGCATGAAACCTGGTCTTAAAAAGATCTTACCCTCCTCTCTGCCCCGCCAAACAAAACAAAACCAAACAACCAAGTAAAAAAAATGTGCTTACATGTAGGATAACTCAGAAAAATACAGTTCATGGATGGAATCTACTGTATAATAAAATACAAAAACTCTATGTAGTTACTGTCAGTAAGGAAATTTACATACTGAAAAAAATTAAAATTCTGGCATTATCCAGAAAAAAAGCAGGTTTATTATTCTAATTGTTATAAATCTGTTTTTTAAATTTTGTTTTGCAAACTTTGAGTT
>LZPO01108122.1:75973-89728 GCA_001675575.1 Neotoma lepida | reverse complement strand
TTTTTTTTTTTTTTCTTTTCCAGTTCAGATCTACCAACTTCCACTTCTAGTCAACTTCTCATTTTAGTTACTGTACTTTGCTATACCAGGTTGTGGTTTACATACCAGGCTCCGTACTAAACTTCAGGTTTTCATGAATAGATGGCTGTTTGTTTGCTCTATAGAGTCTTTGAATATAGTGGCAACAGGTTCACTGAGCTGCTCACTGACATGCCTGATGTGGATCTAAGTATTCTCACTGTTTGTAGGTCACAAAAGAAGACAGATCCTTCCAGAATATCATGCGTTTTTACAGGACTCAGCCACAGGCCCGGAGCCAGGTAACCATGTTTTCTCTCAGGGCTGAAAGTAAAGCTTAAGTCTGTGATGAATTAAAAAAAAAAAAATTAGCTATAGTTAGTTCTGTGCCTTTCTCCTCCCCCAGGATTTATGACTAAGAATCTAAAAGGATTGGCTATTTTCATTTTTTTACATCATTGGTATACAATTTCATGCAAGTTATTTAAAGTCCTCTTCCTCCAAAGGCAATGATGTGAAATATTTATTTTATGTACATGAGTGTTTTGCCTGCCTGGGTATCTGTGTACCACATGGGTGCCCGGTGCCCTTAGAGGCCAGAAGAGGACATTGCATCCCCTGGAACTGGAGTTAGACTGTTGTGAGTCATCATGTGGGTTTTTTGAGAATCGAACCTGGGTCCCCTAGAAGAGCAATGAGCTCTCTCTCTAGCCTGTGACATATTTCTTAATTCAGAGAAACATAAACTAGATACAAATTTAGAAGTTAACTGATTTTTATGTCACCTTTCAATCTGGTTTAGTAAAACCACAGTAATAAACTAAGACAATGTTGAATGAAAATTAAAAACTCACTTTATCTTGAACATGGCTCATTTGTCACTGACCCAAGAATGTTGTTAGATCTTTGTTTCTTAAGATGACTTGAATTTATATCAGTATTAGTACTGCTCTGCAGTGGTTTAGGCAGTACTTGGAATCTGAAGTGAGATAGGCTCTGATATAAGTGCCGTTAGTGAACAGCTTCTGTGACCTAGATCACAAAGTTTTGTTATTGTTATTGAGACAGGCTATGTAGCCCTGGCTGGCCTGGAACTCACTGTGTAGATCAGGCTGGCCTTGAATCCAAAGAGCTCTGCTTGCCTCAGCCTCCCAAGTGCTGGTATTAAAAGGATGTACATACACACACTAAATCCTAGAGAAGCAGAGTATCCACTTACCGCTCTTAACAAGTAGTGTGCATATATAACCACGTCTGGCTAGATCAAAGGCTTTGTTATTTTTTTCTTTTTTGAGATAGTAGCCCAAATTGGCCTTGAACTTGCAACACTCCTCCCTTAGCCTTCTGAGTACTGGCATCACAGGCATGCACAATGTCTGAGTTGGCTGCAATTCCTAACATTCCCTGAAGACAACCATCACTAAGTATATTTTTGTGAGAACCAAATATCATATGTTAAGGTCCTACCATCTAGTATATAGTCAATAAATGCTAGATTCTGTCCCCTTCTCACTGTCTCTTTAAAGGTATACAGAAGTGTTTTGATAAAAGGGAAAAGGAAAAGAAGAAATTCTGGCAGCAGTGACAGCAGAAGCCACCAGAATTCTCCAACAGAACTAAATAAAGACAGAGGTAAATAAGATAGATCTTTATGAACATTTAATTTTTAGGTCAAGAAGACTAAGAATTATAAAATAAAAAATATGTATAGAAATAGTTTATTCTCAAATAATTTGTTGGAATAAACTAAATTAAGTGGTCAGTTGTCCTTTATTCCAGTGCTTTGAGGCACTTAGAGAATAACATGTTTCAGACAGGAATTTCTAGACTGAATTCCACAAAGAGCTTGCCTGTTGGTTAGACCTGTGCTATAGAAATACTGTTCCTACTTGTTGACCTAAACTTGTTAGTATAGGGTTCAGGTTCCAGAAACCTCTGTGTAACTTATTAATATAAATTACTCAGTCGACCTGTGGTGCAATTACGATAAGGGAATAAAGTTATTAGTATTTTGAGCTTTGCTTCTTGGTATGAAGAACAGAGCTCTAGATCCAGGAGTGGTGGCCCATGCCTGTAATCTCATCTCTACTAAGTCTAAGGCAGGAGGACTGTGAACTCCAGACCTGCCTGGACTGTAAAGTGAGACCTTCTCTCATTGGATGATAATGATGATGATGGTGATGATACAACCAAGGGCTGAGGAGATAGCCCAGTCAGTAAATTATGTGCTGTACAAGGATGTGGACCTATTTGATCCTTAGCCCCCACATAAGAAGCCAGCCATGAGAGCAAGCACTGTAACCCTAGTTCTTGGGAGGCAGAGACAAGTGATGACTGGGGTTTGCTGGTTGGCCAGCTAGTGTAGTTGGTGAGCCCCAGGTCCCACTGAGAGATCTTGGCTCAAAAAAGAAGGTAGACAGCTCCCAAAGAATGGTACCCAAGGTTGGCCTGTGGCCTCCACACATATGTGTACCTGCATACCCATGAATGACACACACCAAACCCCCCAAAACTCAGAGTGCCTGCTTATTGCCATTGATGACTAATGCACACANAGAGCTGTTTCCCCCTTTTCCTAGTGAAAAGTCTTTTCAAACAATCCAGACCAGCATCCTTTGTTCTCTTGGCTGCAGCCAGTAGAGACTCCAGTCCAGTTATGAGGTCAAACAGCACCTTACCAGTTCCACAGCCCAGCAGTGCCCCTCCTACACCAACTCGACTCACAGGTGCCAACAGTGACATTGAAGAGGAGGAAAGAGGAGACCTCATTCAGTTCTACAACAACATCTACATCAAACAAATCCAAACATTTGCCATGAAGTACTCGCAGGCAAACGTAAGTGCACCCCCTGGATCACTGGATGCTGCTTTTACTCTTGAGGGGGAGGAATCATTTGTTTGACCTTTTCCTTCATAAACTAGATTTACAAATAATTCTTTCATTAAATAAAACTAAGGAAGTCTCCAACACAAGTACCTTGCTTAATCAATATAATTTCTGCTGATGCTCAGCAGTATGAATAAGACTGTGTAGCATTCTCTACATCTAGTAGAACAGGAGACAGCAACCACATGGGCTTAGATTGTGCAGTATTTAACAGTGATGGCCTTGCAAATTACTAAACTTTGTGCTTCCTGTCACCTCATATGTTAAAAGAGAGTAGTAGTTAATAGTTTATGTGGTTGTCTTAAGGCTTAAATGATGTATAAAAATGCTCAACAGAGGAACTGGCAGAAACCAAGCACCTACAGGTGTCAGCTGTTAGTGTAAGTTTCTTTAGTTTCTTTGGTTGTTGCTGATCCATTGCTGGTCAGCATTCAAAAGCTTCTGCTTTCTTAAGCCTTTCCACTCAATAAAATAGATGACTTTTAATACAAGTTGGCTAGAAAAGTTTTTTATCTCAGAATTATTATTTTATTTTCAACAGCTGGACACTCCTCCCCTCTCTCCCTATCCATTTGTAAGAATAGGCTCCCCTCGCCGAATACAGTTATCTCAAAATCATCCTATCTACATTTCCCCACATAAAAACGAAGCAATGCTTTCTCCTGGAGAGAAGATTTTTTACTACTTCAGCAACAGCCCATCAAAGGTAAGACTATATAAATGGCTTTAACTAACTCTAAAATGCATTAGGGTGCTAGGGACAGAGTTTTTGCTAAGTGTAAGTACTTCCTAGAGCAGTGGCAACTGCCAGGCAACAGAAGGCAGTAAGTCACAAGGAACAAAACCCAGGGTGAACTGGTTTGATTTTTGAGGACATCAGGGTTAGAAATAAAGTAGGGGAACTAAGTCCATTTTTTGCCTCCTTTCCTATCTGTAAATTTTGGACACTGGGTTTTATTTTATTTGTAAGATTTTATTTTTCTATTTCCGTTCAGAATAGAAACACTAGACCCCTAAACTGGTTACCAAGTTCTGTTTCTGCAACAGAGTATCTGTCTTTTGGACTCTGAGGAAAAAAATGGAGAGCTCAGTGTTAGACTTTTGTGGTAGCATCTGCCTCAGTCTGAGAGCTGGGAAACTTAAGGCTTGATAGTGAAGAGTGACCTAGTTCCTGAGATGTAGAAAGCATCCAAGAAACAGAAAAGAGGAAGAAAATGATATCCTTTAGGCAAAGGCTATCTCATTGGTAGTAATGTAGACAGGCTCGGATGGGCACTGAAGGAGCTATGACAAGCCAAATGCAGATGCGCTGTCCTGACTAGGTTGTGTTTGGGGAACCATGCTACTTACACAGGGCAGGGTGTGGTGCCTACATTGATGACATTGATGACATTGTCGCACACATTGGCTTGTTACAGCTCTGCTGACTGAGCCATCTCCCAAGCCCTCTTACCTATTTTATTTATTTCCCCCCATAATTCATTTGGGAATGTATTTAGTTAAAATCNCAAGTCCAGTTTTATAGGAAATGTTGTCCCAATATAGAAATCTCATCCCACTGCAATTGCTTGTGGGATCAACTGCTGTCAATCTGTTTGTAGGTTTCACAAATAACCCCACTAAGTTGATAACACGACAGTGAGTGAGATTAGTTATAAAAGACTACATAGGATTCTACTTAGGTGAAATGCCCATAATGAGCATTGCAGAGGCTGAAAGTAGATTAGTGATTGCCTGGAAGAAAAGGAGGCATTTCTCCTAGTGGGAAAGATTTCTTTGGGAGCAACAAGTTTGAGTGTGGAGACGTTGTACCATGCAGAGTCACTGGAGTCACACACTTCAAATGGGTGAACTATATGGTATCTAAAGTTATATCTCAATTAAGGCTGTTTTAAAGAAAATGTTTAAAATACAACACTAACACCAACTAAAAAGAGAACTAGAGTAGCTATGTAACAGGAAAACTGGACTTCAGAGCAATGAGTATATGTCCAAGAGATTTATTTCCTGGGCTGGGAATACTGCTCAGTGCTAAAGCATTGGCCTAGCATGTACGAAGCTCTATGTTCAATTATGAGAGATGTGGGATGAGGGAGGAGATGTGAGAGGAGAGAAAAACACATTCCAGTTGAGAATTCAACATAATTGATAAGATAACTAAGTAGAGAAAATTAATAAATATAAAAAAGTTGGGAACATAATTCAACAGCATCAACTGCACATGGAACATTTTTACAAACGTACACCACACTCTAAAGAGAGGTCTTAATACAGTGCTGAGGACCAATCTAGTGCTTGGCCATGCTAGGCAGGTGCTCTACCACTGAACCACATCCCTACATTCTTAGTAAATTAAAGGTTTCAAATAATGCATTTTTTTTTCTGGCCATGATGGCAATGAATCAGAAATTATTAACAAGAATGCTATCTGGAAACCTCCAAAGTTTTGGAAGCTGAATATCAGATTTCTGTGGGTCAAAGAAGAGATCACAAGAGAAACTGAAAGCATTTTATATTAATGAGTCTACAATGTTAAAATTGTATGCNTCTTAGTCACTGTTCTATTGCATTTAATTTGGGGTTCACAGGTTAGTCCATTATCATCATTGGAGGGAGCATGGCAGTACAGAGACATGGTGCTAGGGAAGTAGCTGAAAGTTCTATATCATGATCCATTGGCCAAGGGGTGGGGTGGGGGGTATGACTTAGCATAGGCTTTTGAAATTCAAAGTTCACCTCCAGTGAGTGACACATTTCCTCCAACAAGGCCACACCTCCTAATCCTTTCAAATGATGCCATTCACTGGTGACTAAGCATATCTATGAGCCTGTGGGGGCCATTCTCATTCAAACCACCACAGGAGGTTATAGCTGAAATAGTGCTAACAGGTAAATGTTGGATCACTCAACATTTCTAAATGACACACTGCCAATACACTAAAAGTAGCTTGAGGGTTAAGGAGTAACTTTCATGCCTATAATGTGGAGGCACAAAAGAAATGGACAGACTCTGTGATGTACCTACACTCGTAAGAAGTAGCCTTAGGAGNCNGGTATTGATTAGATTTGTTTGCTTTTAGACGTGGATGAGTATTTTGCCTATAGGTATACCATTTGTGTGCCTGGTGCCCAGGGAAGTCTGAAGTGGGCATCAGGTCCCCTAGAATTGAAGTTAAAGATGGTTGTGAGTCACCATGTGGGTGCTGGAAATCAAACCCAGGTCCTCTGCAAGATAAATGCTGAGCCATCCCTCCAGCCCACTCGTTTTTGAAACAGGATCTCACACACTGTAGTCCAAGCTGACCTCAAACTCCTGCCAGTTTTCCTGCCTCAGCGTCCTAAGTGTGGGATAACAAGCAGGGCTACCATGCCAGTCTTAAATTTCTAGTTTAAAAACCATTTCAAATAAAACTGTAGCAGCAGGTGGCTGTATTGGTGAATTCTACAAGACATTAAAGGAAGAACTAATGCCAGTTCTATATAAACTCTTCAAAAAATGTAAAGATAAATCATTTTGTAGTTCAATAAAAACATCTTTGGAAGAAATGATTTGCTGCAAATTTGCCGATACAACATCATCCCTAATGGTGAGATCCTGAATGCCTCCCTTCCGGTGTCCATTCTCACTGCTGTTCATCTCCAGCCTGTAGATTCTGTCATGTGTAATAAGGCAAGATAAAGAAGCCATGTATGCATTATTTATAGAAAAACTACAAGGAAGTATGAAAGTTTCCCCCGATCCCACATGTACAACTTGGTACCCCCCTCCGCCAAAAAAATGTTAAGATTTGAGTGTTTGAACTGTGAAAAAATATCATGTAATGAATATGTACAAAATACCACATCCTGTGTGTACATAATAGAATTACTTACAAAAATATACTTTATAAATGTGCTATATGTTAAGGTATCTAACTACATTGAAGAGTAACTTTGTAATTTATGTACCATTTAATCAACTGATGTAGTCAGTGAGCAATGTAAGGAATACTGAGGTAAACTGGAGACCCCCAGAGACAGCAAATGCAGACTAGACTTCTTTTGGGAAGGCAGTGGGTAGAAGAGAGAGGACCAAAGGAAGCTTTGCTTATGATACTTAAGTTTTTGGAAATACATATGCTGACAAAAAAGTGATTTAATTTAAAATTCCAGTTTATTTCAGAGTAAAGAATTAAAATGATGGGCTAGAGTATAGCTCAGTGGTAGAATGTTTATCTGGCATGCATTAGGCCCTGAGTTTAATCCCCAAAACCATAAAAAGGAAAAAAAAAAAACAAACAAAAGGCTAGTGAAGTATGTCTAGGATATACTATTCTTTTGACTTTAGGTCTCATGTAGCCCAAGCTGGCCTCAACTTTGCTGTGTAGTTGAGAATGGCCTTGAACTTCTGATCCTTCTGCCTCCACCTCTGGAGTGCTAGTATTGCAGGTGCATACCCCCATGTCATTTATGCATTATTGGGAAATTGAACACAGATCTTTTCCCATGCTAGGCTAAAGCATGCTACCAATTGAGCTACAGACTTAGCCCTAGTATATGCATTTTAAAATCTGAGGAATGAGAAATAACTAGAATTGTCTAAGCAGGGTGGTGTGAGGATTCACTACTGTAAAATTCCTTAAACTATGTGTATGCTAACATTCTCAATATCCATTTTAAATAAGAATCATGAACAAAATTCTAGCCAACAGGTACCAGAAGAAAATAGTTTCTGAGCTGACTTTGAGGCCCTGAGAAACAATGCTGATGACATATTCTGGCAATGTCTTTCTTTGTTGGAGAAATAATTTTAATAACCCCTCAGTTCTCCCTAGAAGAACCTATGCCTCCAGAGGCCGCTGATGCACTACCTGGAATGAACGCCTTCAGGAACTAAGTGTATTTCTCTAGTGAGATTGTGGTTGTAGTACTGCTCAGGTGTTACCCCAGCCACTGGGGACACGGAGACAGGAAAATCACAAGGTCAAGTCTCAAAATGAAAGAGAAAATTGGCATAGTGGCTCACACTTTTAATTCTAGCATGCATGAGGCTGATGCAGGAGGGATGTTGTGAGTTTGGGGCCAGCTTAGGCTACAAAGTGTGTTACCAGATGGCCTGGGGTACAGTGGCACTGTCTCAAAACAAGAAAAGAGGTGGGTGGAACTTGAGACAAGGTCTTGCTATATAACTCCAGCTGATGTTGTCCTCAGTATGTGGGCTAGGTTGACTTTGAACCTACAGCAATCCTCTTGCTTTTGCCTCCCAAGTGGTAAGATCACAGGAGTGAGCCACTCAAAGTTCAAGTCATGCTGTTATTTTAGAGTGTATGTGGGGCTGTAGAGATGGCTGTGGGTGGAGGGCACTTGCCACAAAAGCCCCACATAAACTAGAAGGAAAAAAACTCTACAGTTGTCCTCTGTCTTCCACGTATCCATGTGTGTGCACACTCAAAAATCTCAAAGTAGATGTGTGTACATGGCATAACTATGGTACTCTAGAACTATCAATCACAAGTTGTTGAGCATGTGTATTGTAGATATCACAATCACCAAGGAAGTTTGTTAAAAGTGGAAATGCTCTGCTGGACCCAGAGTCATCAGTGTCCCGGCAGGATCTGCTTAGGGTTTTCTTTCTGCAAAGGTGTTCAAATGCTTAAACTGCTGAATTCACTTGAGACTCTTTAACACTGAGCAATGTGCTTTAACATTTTAAAAGTTATTATATCTATTTTTCCTCACCATAGAGACTGAGAGAAATCAACAGTATGATACGGACAGGAGAGACTCCAACTAAAAAGAGAGGGATTCTCCTGGATGATGGAAGTGAATCACCTGCAAAGAGAATCTGCCCAGAAAATCATTCTGCTCTGCTACGTCGTCTCCAAGATGTAGCTAATGACCGAGGGGCACACTGAGGTTAGTCTCCGGTATGGAAACTGTCTTCACAGGAACTGCTGAGCAGTTAATGCATGCAGGATTATGGAACCTTGCTCCTTAATCCAGCAATTCTTAGAGCCTGGTAGAAAAGGGAAGCTCCCTGACTGGGTATAGCCGTATATACCTGTTATCCCAGTACCCAAGAGGACCAGGAGTCGGAGGCCAACTTGGCCTATATGTAACCCTGACTCAAAAAAAAAAAAGGAAGGACATTTTGGTGAGAAATTAGACTATTTCGGGATAGTTTTATCCCAATTGCTTCTCCCCTACTATTTAGTGCTTACCTTCAACACTGCCCAGAATCCAAACCTGGATTTTAAACTCTGGTAAACTTTTACAAGAACCCCAGAAAACAAATCTTTAGAGGCCTGTGTAGGTATGCCCCAGCAGAGGAACTGTATTTAAATTCATTCCCAGATGAGTGGTGGCACACGCCTTTAATCCCAGCACTCAGGAGGCAGATGCAGGTGGATCTTTGAGTTTGAGGCCAGCCTGGTCTACAGAGTGAGTTCCAGGACGGCCAGGGCTACACAGAGAAATCTTGTCTTTCATCCCCATCTGCATATGATTAGGTCCAACCCCATGTTTTAGGATGAAAACATCCGAGATGTTTACAATCATGAGACAGAAGAGAGGGGATGGCCCAGACCTGAAGTCTCCAGGCACATGCTTAAGGCTCCTGTTCCCTTTGCGCACTATCCCTTCCCCAGTAGATATGCTACAGTGCGAAAGTTGTGCAATGTCTGAACGAACCTGTGTAATTGGTGGCACTTTAGGGCTGTAAAATGCATGGCGCTGTAACCCAGATTTTGCTGTATATTTATGATGGCACTTTCTATAGTGTGGACTTCAGTAGNTACAAGACTTCTAGACTAAACAGCCAATGTTTTCTTAAAGGACTTGATGTAGCTACACATTCTGGCCATGTGTAAAATGCTCCAATTTGTGGTAGAGGCATTACGTAGGGATCATCTGGCTAAGTAAAGATTTTTGAATCAAGTTGAATTAAGAATTTGAAAAATTATGACCACTTCCTTTTGGAGGTAGTTATCCAAAGGAAAGTTATCTTTAAGGATATTCCTGGAAGTTAAAAAAAATAGGTTGGAGAATTTAGGTTTTTATTAGTACATAGTACCATTTATACAAATTAGAAAATTATTTAACAGCTATTGATTACCTATACATCTTTATTAATCATTATTGTTCCAGTCATTTAAGTTGGATTAATAATCCTAAGGAGAAAATTCAATTGTAAATTGGATCGTTATAAGCAAAGTTACTAGGTAACTTCATACTGCTCTAAATAGACCTTGCACTGTCCACTAGAATAGTGCTGTGCAAAGTACTTAAAAAACCTCTTGGTACCGCTACTGTAATTTTATATGAAAATGTGTATTTTTCAATAAAGCACTTATAAGTTAGTCTCTGTTTAGTTATATTGAAAAAGAGCATTAGTTTCCTGCATAAATGACAATCAATCATTTATTGGTTTATTTCATCTCTGCTAACACATCGGTCATTCACCATTTAAATTCCTGACTTCATTAGAAACCGTTTGAACACTTTTTTCTTCCTCCTGCCATAAAAATACAGTAATTTGCTTTAAAAACAAAATGAACAAGCATCCTGTTCTGCCTACTTTCCTAATGCTTCTGAGACAGACGTTCACAGCAAGTCAGCAGGCTGAAGCTGGAAAGCCAGTCTTCTACTTGAAAGTGCTGCCCTCTGGAAATCTCTTCTCTACACCTTCTTCTTCATGGCCTAACATATGTACAGCTGAAACCACCAACTTCCAACTACTACACAGTGCTCATTTCTCTCTGGTAAAGTACACACAACTTACCTCTAACATATTCAGAAAAATACTTAAGCCTCAAGGTCCCCAATCATTTGGAGTACTGAACTAGATCCACCCTGACACTTCTGACAGAAGTAAGGCATTACTTAATGAGAGGTCTCCACAACCTGCTGTTAGAGCCTATGCACACACAACACTGAGCCAGTCACTGTTCACGAGGTTTACTCTTCAGGCAGTCCTTTGCCATTAGTCAGCTTTAACTAGGCCAGAGTCCAGCAGGAAAGTGCATGGTGCACCAGCTCCACCATCTCTTAGGTTGCTACTGTTTTCTCTTCTTTACTGAAAGGTTGGACTGAGCCAGGCTTTACCCATGACAGGCCAGCAACATGAACACTTTTATTGTGCTGTTCGTCAGGCTTCTTCTAGGCACAATCAAAAACAGACATTAAAAAAAAAAAAAGGGACTGATGAGCAAGTTCAGAATCATACTGACTAGGCTCCCCAAGATAGCTGTATGTAACCAGTGGCCTCAACTGCAGATAGTTAAGAAACCGGGGTAGCCATTTCAAAAACGGTTATGTACTTACTTTCTGAGTTAACATCTTCTCTCTGGCCTCATCATGTACAGAAGGGTTCCATGGAGAAAAGCTTGAAGGGCAGAAAATATTAAAAATAGTTCACGGCTTTCAAAACATGTACAGCATCCGTTTTTCAACAATTAAGACAATTCTAATAAAACTTAAGAGTGAAGAACTTTTTTTTAAGGTCTCTCTGTGTAGCCCTGGCTGTCCTGGAACTCACTCTGTAGACCAGGCTGGTTTCAAACTCAAGAGATCCACCTGCCTCTGCCTCCCAACTGCTGGGATTTAAGGTGTGCACCACCCCACCATCCACCCCCTCCACCCTGACTAAAGAGCAATCTTTAATCAGTTGCTAGCATGTACACTGGGATTCTCTAAAAGTTTTCCCTGTCATATTTACCTCTTATAAATAGACTTGCCCTGCAAACCTCATACCACCCTGAAATATTAAAGATGAAGAAAACAAAGCAGAATAATCCATGCTAAAAAGTCCAGAGGACAAGCAGTCCATCAGCTGAGCCCATAAAGGCACCGCAGTGTGCTTCCCAGCACACCAATGTCACCAGACTTAGGACCTCCGCTCTATTCTAANGTGTTCTCTCCACCAACTCTAAATGCTAAGGAATCAGGCTGGATCTAGTTCAGTACTCCAAATTACTGTGCACCTTGAGACATTTTTCTGAGACATTAGAGGTAAGTTGTGTTTACTTAAACTAACAAAGCAGAGAGAAATGAGCACTATGTAATAGTTTGAAGTTGGTGGTTTCAGCGGTATGCATGTTAGGCCATGAAGAAGGGTATAGAGAGCAGCTCACACTGCCTTCTGAAAAGTCCTCACATGGAAAAATGAATGAGCACTTGACAGAGATTCTCAGGAATCCACACTCACTAAATGTCTCATTACTGACTGTGTAAGCCACACAAAGCCTTTAGTGTAAGGCATTAGCAGTTGAGTTGACGGAAAATGAAAAGCTCAAGGCTAACATTATGTATGTTCCTCTAAAGCAGAAGTGTAAAGGACTAGGTGACATATCACTTACCTGATTGCATAGGGGTCTTCTATTTTCGGTTGGTCAAACAAACGAGCAGTACATACGTTAACACTGTCGACCACTTTACTTTTAAAAAGCTGAATGTCTTTCTCATACCTGTATTAAAAGTTTAAAAAATTTACCAATTTATCTTAAATAATTCTCGTAAACAATAAGCTTATCCTACGTAACAAAGTAAAAATCACATACAGTACTGCAGCCTCTGGGTTTAGAGGGCTGGTTGTGTCGATCTTGTAGAAGACTCTCCTTGCGTACATTAAGACCTGCCATATATGATTATGGTTCCGCCTGCAAGGAAACAAGGCACTGTTACTTCGGCTTGTTCCTGATGGCTGTGCTACTACAAGAAACACTGATACACTAACCTCCACTTTGCAAATGCTCTCTTCACGTCCAGTTCACCTGAGGTGGAATCAACTAGCGGGTGAAAGACGGGAATATCAAACAGCAAGCGCTGTATGTAGAGAGAAACACTTCAGTGGGAGTGATGCCACACTGCTCAGATCAGGCCCAGCAAGGGCCTTGAACTACAACCACTTTCCTGCACACAGTTTTGCAACAGGGGAGATAATGNTCTCCTCCTGCAGCATTGCATCACCAGGCATACAGTGAATGGTGCAGCACAGCCCCCAACCTCACCACCATCCCCCCTACCTCCCCACCCCTCGCCAGCGGAGAAAGGATGAAGCTACAGGCAGGGTAGCATGACCCCAGGTAACAAAGCACCAAACCCTGTTAGCTGTGGCAGACATACATCTGGGGAAACTGATTTCATTACAACATGTAAGGTCAGGAGAAGAATCAAGTCTGTAAGCCTGGATTTCCCCTCAGTGACTGAAACTATGCACGGGCTCAACTGCAGTTCCACTTACTGGACAGTCGCCATCTGGATAGTTATCAGGAATATACACTGTAAACTTGAATACACCATCCTGATACAGCCCGTGTCGTATGAATATTACTCCAAACCACACTGCAGGAGAACATACACATGCTAAAGTCCCATCTGTGTCAGAAGACCCCACACACCAAAACTGAAGGTAGAATCCACATCTTACCTAATGCAGAGCGATACGATGGCTGTACATAGACGCCTGGTAGCTTCTGCTTCACTACCAATGTACTAAAACAAGAACAGTATAATCATTAGCTTGTACAGATGCCAGTGACACAAGTCAAGGCATCCCACATTCTCTGAGACAAGTAGCAGCTGGTGCTCAGACTATATAAACAGAGTCATTCTAGTCTTGCGCCTTAGTCTCCTAGATCACCACCCACCCTCTTACTTCTAAACCAGCCCAGAGAAACTCGAGCCAATACCGGGTCTCAGACTCAGAAAGCCAAACAGGGACAAAGAATCGAGTTTTAATCTCAGAAACAGATTAATTCTGAACATTAAACAGAGGTAAATGAGCTCATGTGGTAGCCCCCACATTTAGTCCCAGCACTCGGGCAGAGAGTGGTGGATCTTTGAGTCAAGTTTCTACACAGTGAGACCCTGTC